>OMNO01079225.1:6819-17118 GCA_900303215.1 Trachyrincus scabrus | reverse complement strand
GGCTGGTAGCTCCAGTGCGTCCCAGGGCAGCCCTTCTGTGTCCTACCTTGCGTCGGGGAGAAGTCCCTGTTCGGGCGCCAATGTGGCAGTCTCGCCTGCCACATGCCATCTCCAATGGCTTTCCCAGGGCTTCCCCCCACAGCAGGACACAGGCAGTGATGAGGAAACCGGTTTATTGTAGTTTGTGGTAGTCTGAACAACAGAGCAGGTGGTACATGCTGGAGCTCCCTCGAGTGTGTGTGCTGGTGGCTGGTTTAACCTGCGGGCCTGATTAGCCAATGCCCCACAGGTGTGCAGCCTCACCCAGTCCCAGAGTCTAATTAGTCTAACTCCGACCAGGTGAGGCTGCTTAAACCAGCCACCAACAACACACACTCCACAAATACATTATTACTCTTTTGTTAAAATGGCATTACATTTGGTGAAGAGCGTATTATGACTTGTTTATAACCCGAAACTCAAAGTTTAGGACTTGACCCTTGACTTGGGAATTGTCAGTCTTGACTTGGCCTTGACTCGGGACTTCCTGTCTTGACCTGGGACTTGAGTGCAAAGACTTGAGACTTCGTCCCACCTCTGGTTCTTACTGTATGGAACTGTGTCTACGGTCTTCAAGTGTCTATTTATGTCTATATGTTTGTATACGTTTCTATCTACTTGTCCGTACATGTCTCTGTGACCTGAATGGCTTGTTCATGGACATGTTGCCTAGCATCGTTGGCTAACCGCTAGCTGTGCTACTTTCCTCTGTATATTAAGCTAGTACTGCTTTTACAGACTGTGGAGACTGTTGCACTTTTGCTACTGTATGAAGCAGTGTATGAAAGTGTCTATAGCTGTCTATATGTCAATACGCATCTATACCTGTCTGTACCTGTCTATAGGTGTTTCTACCTGAATGGCCTGTGTTCATGGACATGTTGCTTAGCATCGTCAACTAACTGTGCTACTTTCCTCTGTTACTGACCCTGGTTCTGTTACGGACCCCGGTTCTGTTACTGATCCTGCTTCTGTCCCCTGCAGGTCGTTACCTGAGGAGCAGGCCAAGGCCCAGCTGGCTCAGTGTCTCCAGTCCCCCACGGAGCCCCTTGCCAGCCCCGAGGCCCCCCAGGCAGAGCTCCACGTGCAGCCACCAGGGGCCCCCGTCACTGCCCCAGCACCTGCCTCCGAACCCCGCAAGAGCCGAGTCCGCGAGCGCCGGCAGGAGGGTCGATCCAAGACCTACGACTGGTCAGAGTTCAGGACAGGCCAGACGACTGACCCCATGGACCTCAGCTCCACCCTGCCTTCCTCCTCCACCTCCACCACCTCCGCCTCTTCCTCTTCCTCATCCTATACCTCCTCCACAGCCACCTCCCCCGGCTCCGCCACCACCTCCCCCCAAGCCTCCTCCTCCGTCTCCGCTCCACCTCCCCAGATCTCCACTGCAACCGGCGTGGGTGGGGGGGGCGAGGAGCGAGTGCACTGGGCGGACCAGGGGTGTGTCGCCGGCGGTCACGCGCCAAACACGGTCACCATTACCATGGCGACCACGCTCAACGCCGCACCCACACCTCAGCCGCAGTTGGCTCCGCCCCTGGACCAGGGAGTGATGGAGGTGGATGGACAGGGAGAGGCGGTCACGGACGGCGTCTCGCAGCGACGGAGTAGTGTGGAGCGGGAGGAGGAGCAGGAGGAGGATCACCAGGTGGAGATCGAGGAGCGCTGGCATCAGGTGGAGACCACGCCCCTCAGGGAGGAGAAGCAGGTGCCCATCGCCACGGCGACCACCGTCGGCGCTGACCGACGCCCGCCACGAGAACTCGCCACTCTGCTCAACAAGGAGGTGGGTTCCCCCGTGATCCTACTCTGAAACATTCAAACATCCAAATTTAGAGAAGATATTTTATGGTCAAAAACCGATCGTGGTGGGTTGTACGGTGTGTCTCCAGCTGGGGGAGAAGCAGAAGCAGTTGGACCGGCTGCAGGAGCAGAATCTCCATCTGAAGGAGCAGTTGGACGAAGCGCGAGGCCGCGAGCACAGCGCCAGGGAGGGCTACGTCCTGCAGGTACCCCCCCTCCCCCAACACACACACACCACCACCACCAGGGTACACTTGGGGGCACATCATGGTTTCGTCTAAGTCACAACAAACAATAGCTGAGGATGTCAGGGTGGGTCCAAGGGAGAAGAGAGAGTGATGCATGTCGGGATATGGCATACAGTTTGGTAAACTAGCACCATCTAGTGAAATCAAGGAACCGTCTTAAAGACTTCCAAGATGGTGGCAGGGGTTTAAGTCATTAATGAGGGCTTAGAGCACAACCCACGTTTAATTTAATAGTTAGTTTAATTATTGGTTGACTTATTTATAAGGATATTTCCCACAGGTGTGTCATTCAAGTGGCAACACAATTGGACACACGTGACACACATATCTATAAATACCATGATTATTGGATAGAATTACACAGTATTTCAACTTTTTGCGTGTGGCTGATGGATATAACTCTACTAATATGTGTGTGGACTTAGACTGTGTATGTTGTGACTCTGATTTGCATGGTCGTGGTGTGTTGGGCATGAGGTTTACTAATCGGTGTATGGGGGCTCACATCTCCTTGGGAATTGAGTGTTTGGGACAGATATTGTCCAGGTAAGAGACTTGATCAACAAGCCTTGCACTGTGCTTTTTCTCCCTCTTCACCTCTGCTCATCCTTCTTCTCTTCTTTCACTCATGTTGGTTTGCATGCTGTTGTTTTTTGCGAGAGTCGCATGGGTTCTGCTACATTTCGTTCATTATTTATGTTTGCATGTCAGGTTTTGTAGACCTGTATTGCGGATATAGATTAGGGTGTTCAAGGCTTTCATTGATAGGATAATCTAACAGCACATTCATGAGAAACACCATGGCCCCAAACACCTCCCTCCCAAACGCCTCACTCCCCAACGCCTCACTCCCCAACACCTCACTCTCCAACACCTCACTCCCCAACACCTCACTCCCCAACACCTCACTCCCCAAACACCTCACTCCATCCCCAACACCTCACTCCATCCCCAACACCTCAGTCTGGCTCACAGGACAGTATGGAAACCAGCGTTCGGGAGACAATAGCAGTTATCTCGATACCACGATGATGAGCACTAAGTAGAACCCATATGCATGGTATTATATTCAAAATCTAAGTCACTGTCATGCACAGAAAGGGTTTTTGGTTTTCTCACTGGATTTTAGGCTTAGAGGCCCTTGTAGGATGGTACTGTGAGATGAGTAACTGGTAGTTTCGCCACCTCTTTCCACTCTTGTGTTTCATGTAGTTGGTCACTATTTTATTTGTTTTGTCCACCATCTTCCACCATCTTCCATCACTCCTGAAAAAGCACAGTGGAAAGCTTAGGATGAAGCTTCTTCGTAACATTTACGGAACATTTTTCCAGTTTGACTGGAAGTGCAAGGATAATTCCCTGATATTCCTATGTCACCCTCGGAGATGTGCTCGTCCATACGCCCTTGCGAGGGGAAGTGATGTCACTAACCAAACTTGTTGTCGTCAATCTCTTCAAGAGTTCCACGACCCCCTCCTCCTCGCCACACAGATCGCCACGGCAACGTCCACACAAGCTCAGTATGCACTCGCATGGCGACCTGGAGCCCCAGCTGGACGTTGTTCCACAGCAGCTCCCGGCGTTGAGGAGGAGCTACACTGAGACCCAGGGCTCTGTGAGCCGCCACGAGGCCCAGATCCAGGCCCTGCAGGCCAAATTAGCCTCGGCCATGGCAGAGATCCTTGCCAGCGAGCAAGCCGTGGTCCGCATGCGCAACGAGCTGAAGCTGGAGCAGGAGCGCTCAAGGGACCACGAGGAGGAGTCTGGCCGCAGTGAGGCTACCCTGCGAGCCCAGCTCCGAGACAACGAGGACAGGCTCCGTGAGGTGGAGGCCAGCCTCTTGGAAAGGAACCAGGTCCTCAGGCACCTGGAGAGGCAGCAGGCCCTCCAGAGAGACCACCAGAGGGAGGTCCAGAGGCTCCAGGAAAGGCTGCAGGAGGTGAGTGCCAGGTTGAATGCCACAGAAGAGGCCCAGGCCCTGAAGGAGGAGCGCCTAAGGCAGGAGCAACAGGGCCTGCAAGAGGCCTATGAGAGGGAGAAGCAGCACCTAACCGGGCTGTTAACGGAGGCTGAAATCTCCCAGAAGGAGATGGAGAGTAAACTGTGGGAGGCAGAGTTGCAGGTGGAGGCCCTATTGAGAGGGAGGCACTCCTCCTGTGGAAAGGAGGGCAGAGAGGAGGTGCTGAAGCTACAGGAGGAGCTGAGCCAGAAGACCAACCTGGTGGACACCTTAAGGGAGAGCGTCCGTAGACTGGAGGAGGAGAAAGGTCATCTCACCTGCCGCTGCCAGGAGCTCCTCAACCAGATAGCAGAAGCAGACCGCGAGGTGAACAAGCTGCGCAGCCGCTTGGACACTGAGGAGGCCGACTATTACAGCCTGGAGCACTCCTACAAACGAGCTTCACAGGAGTTCCAGAGCATGGGCCAGTTCCTCCGGGAGAAAGAGGAGGAGATCCGCCAGACGAAGGCAATGTACGACAGGCTGGTGGAGCGCAAGGACGAGGACCTCAAAGAGGCCCTCGTGAAGATGGCTGCCCTTGGAAACAGCTTGGAAGAGACGGAACAGAGACTGCTGGCCAAGGAGGAGCTGCTGTCTCAGATGAGTGACACCCTGCGGGTGCAGGGCGAGCCCTGCAGCGCAGAGAGGGATCTGCAGGCGAAGCTGGTGATTGCAGAGGACCGCATCGCAGAGCTAGAGCAGCACCTCAGAACCCTACAGCTGGGCTATGCAGACCTACACATTGAACGCCACAGATTAGAGCAAGAGCACACCCAGGAACTGGCGGAGTCGGCTTACAACACCAATAACTCCACGGGTGGAAAGCAGTCTCTAGGAAAGAGACAGAGGATTCGCTTCTCCAGCATTCAATGCCAAAAGTACATGAGCCTGGAAAGCCCCCAGGTGGACAGCAGCCAAGGTATTATCCAGGGTACAGGCCAAGAAACGACCAGCTCATCATCCACACCTCCTCAGTACAGCAGTGACCCAGAGAAGTTCATCTCTGTCATACGTGCCCTAGAAACTAAACTCATGTCCACCGAGGAGAAGTTGAGAAACCTCACACAGAGGCTCGACGGCCAAATCCTGGTCCAATCGGAAGACTCCCCTGCATCCGTACAACCAGCTAACCAGGAAGTATCCTCTATTGGAGGAGGATGTCTTATTATTGCAGCTACAGACCAGTATGCCAAGGCCCTGGTGTGTATTGAGACCAGCCAAGAGAAGGTACACAGCATCCTCTTGAGCGTCGATGAGACCACCGAGTCCCAGCTCTTGTTGTTATCAGAAGTGGAGAAGGAGCTGCTCAATGCAACATTGTACATCAGGCAAGGCGAGAAGACCCTGGAAGAACACTTGCCTCAGTATCCAAATCACCCGTCAGACACCGTCGACGGCAAGGAGCAGGGGGAGGGAATGGCCCTCTTTGCCAAGACGTTGTCTTATGAAGCTCTTGTTTTGAACAAGATGGCGTTGTTGATACAGAATTCAAACTCTGACCTTCTGCAGGGTTTCGATGAAATGCATGAAGAGTTGGAAAAGGTCAAGACTACTGATGAAGATTGCTTGGCTGTAGTGTATGCTGATGTTCTGACCAGGAAGTTAGTATTGGAGAGCGCTTTCTGGAAAGATCTGGAGAAGGTGGAGACACAGTGTAAAATACAGCAAACAAAAGATTCCGATTTTTCTAAACCATTAGAGGATGTTAGCTCTGCTGATGTTGACGTTGACACCACAGCCATCTTCAACACCGTTGTCAAAGCGGAACTCGCATATTCCATTCAAAATCTCAAACTCCTCTACGAGGACAAATTCAGATCGATCCAACGGGAACTCATAACAGCCCATAATAACCTACAGAAAAGAGACATGGCTCTACAAGAGATCTTTGAAGCTCTCCAAAGCCCTGACCTGAAACACGTCATTAAAGATATCAGAAACAGCCTTTTTGGTCAAAAGAAGCGGTTAGCCGACATTAGTCCTCCAGAACTCGCTCCCTACATGGAGCAGATAGAAATGGAGGAAGCAAAAGACCTGGCTGAGGAACTTCTCAGCAGACACTTGCCTGACAGTCTTCCATCTTGTACTGTCAACTCACTGGTGTCCCTGCCCCACGCACAGGCCGCCCTTGCTGCTGAGCTCCTGAAACAGGCTGCGCTTCTCCACAGATGTTCAGAGGAGATCGAGAGAAGTGGTAGCCATCCAGGACTAGCCAGCCTGATCAGGACCCTTCCAGGTCACCAAGCCTCTCGCGGACTCGTCAGCGGATCCCTCTGCATGCGGGATGCGTTGATTCAGGCCCAGGTGGCCTATGTCGCCTGCCGACTCCGAGCCATCCACCAACAGGACCTTAGCCGGTGTCGTCAGACTGGTCAGGACATGGACACTCTGGTCCAGGACCATGCCCGCAGTGTCAGTGCCATTCACCAGAGTTACGAGTCGTCTCTGAGCGAGGAACGTCTGGGCTTCAGCCGGGCAGTGAGCACGCTCCAAGAGGAGAACCAGGAGCTGAGGAAGGAGCTCAGCGAGAGGCTGAACCAACTCTCGCAGCAGCAGAAGCAGCTCCAGGACCTGGGGCGAGACTTTGAGAGGGAGCAGGAGGAGATGAGGCTGAGGCACAAGCGGGAGCTGAGCCAAGCCGAGCAGAGCCGCGCCACCATGGAGCTGGCCCTGATGGAGGCCGCCACCGACAGCCAGCACAAAGTAGAGGCTCTGCTGGTCGACATGGAGACCATGGCGGAGAGGCAGGAGGAACACGTCAGGAAACTTGAGGAACAGTTCCAAGAGAAGCTCCGGGAGCTTAAGCACGTCCACGAGGAGGAGATACGGAAGTTGCACGCACATTACATGGAAACCATCCGATGCATCCAAGAGAACCAACAGAACCAGAAGAACCCGGACAGCTCTCCGCTCGGGGACGAGGCCGGCGCCATGACCTCGCCGATGGAGGAAGAGGAGCAGGGTGACGGAGGAGGTGTTAGGGCCAGGGCGGAGTTGGACCCCATGGTGGTTCTGAAGGACAGGATCCTGGAGCTAGAGACGCAGATGAACGGCATGAGGGAGGAGCTGGACAGCAAACACTTGGCGAGCGACGTTAGCAGCCTGAAGGAGAAATACCAGAGAGACTTAGAGAGTCTTAAGGTTTCTGCTCTTTTACTTTACTAGTTAGTAGATAACGTAGACAAAAGGACATTGTGTAGTGCTGTCATTCATCATAGTGTTTCCATTCTATATTAGACCTTAACACAACCTTCATCTTCAGTGATGAATAGGGATTGAAAGCTGGAATTAAATTAGGCAAAACGATTTCAGAAAAAAATACTTACCGCTGTCATCACTGAAGCATTTCCTGATTAGCTAGCTGCATGTTTCACGTATGACTAAATCTACAGTCAGGTAGAAATCCTCATTAGTAACTCTCCAATTGGGTAGCAATCTTCATCAGTAATCATCACATCAGCTAACAGTCTACATTAGTATAATTCACAAACACATCTAATCAGATCTAACCCCATGTTCAAATGTCTGTCTTCTTGTATTGGCTGCACTAGCTTGTCGTCTTGCTATCTTGGCTCTTGATCACCATAGGGTTGCATGGCTTCCGACCGTAACATGACCTTAAAGTTGTTAGCTTAGTTAGTGCTGGACACTGCATGCTCTGAAGTCATGTCGTACGTTAGCTCATAGCCCAATCACTACAAGCTTATGCACTACTAGCACGCTAGCTCGTTAATGCTGTACGTTAACATTACTTTACATTACTTTACAGTACTTTACAGTATTTCACAGTACTTTTACATGACTTTACATTACTTTCACATTACTTCATTACTTTTACATTACATTGCATTATGTTTACATCACTTTACATTACTTTGCAGTACTTTCAAACGAATAAATATTAATTATATAGCTTGAAGTGGTCATACATTAGCTTGTAGTGGTTGGGGCTGAAGCTAGAGTGGCTGTGTGTTACTGACGGAGGTGTGTTTGAACGCCACCAGGCTACGTGTGAACGAGGGTTTGCCGCCATGGAGGACACCCACCAGAAGGTTGTGGAGGACCTCCAGAGGCAGCACCAGAGGGAGGTGTCCAAGCTCCTAGAGGAGAGGGAGAGGCTGCTGGCCGAAGAGACGGCCGCCACCATCTTTGGTGAGGAGACCACACTAACATCTAGTGACCATCTAGTGAATGTCTAGCGTCTATAAGAAAAATCTAGAATTCATAACAAAGACCTAGCGTTTATAAGAAAGATCTAGAATTCATAACAAAGACCTAGCGTTTATAACAAAGACCTAGCATTTATAACAAAGACCTAGCATCTATAAGAGAGATCTAGCATTTATAAGAAGAAAATAGCATTATAAGAAAGATCTAATATCTTCAAAGTTTGTATTATTGTCGATAAGAAAGTTAAACAAATTAGTTTGTCTGATGACATGGAATTATGAATAATTGTAAAAAGGCTTTGAGTGGCCAACGGTTAAAAAACCATGCTATTTAAGCGCATTTGATTTAAAGGGTTAATAAACTATTATAATTACTTAATTAACATTAATAAAATGTCAATGCACTGGTATGATTAGTGAAAAACGTGGCATGATTGGTGAATAGACCTTTTCCTGGGTAATAAACATTATATAACTGGTTAATAAACTACATTATGTTATACTTTACCAATAAACTGTTGTAATTAGAAAGTGTTAACACTAGTTCTAAACCATTATAACTAGTTAATAAACTGTTATAACTGGTTACTGCACTGTCAAAACTAGTGAATAAAGTGAGGTGTTTTGTGCCTTTTAGCCATTGAAGCCATGAAGAATGCCCACAAGGAGGACCTGGAGAAAACCCAGCGTCCCGCACTGAGTGGACTAAACTCTGACATCGACCAGCTTCACTCTCAATATGAGTAGGTTCACCTCAACTCTCAGTATGAGTAGGTTCACCTTAACTCTCAACTCTCGATATGAGTAGGTTCACCTCAACTCTCGATATGAGTAGGTTCACCTCAACTCTCAGTATGAGTAGGTTCACCTCAACTAGGTTTAGCTCCACTACACTTTCTCTCCTGTTCCTGGTCAATAGAAACAGGTGGTAGTAGTCTAGTGGTTGTAGGGTGTCTATTAATGTACACATGACAATAAACTTGAAATGCCATTTTGTGTAACTGTTACATAAATCTGACGCGTGTCACGGCTAGAAGGTTAACCGTGACACTATACAGATACCACGGACTTGTGTTCACCGGCGTGTGCATGCTTGTCGGTACCGTGTGCGCATGTGCGTGTGTGTGCAGGGCGGAGCTGCAGTCCATCCACCGGGAGCTGGAGGTGTTGTCGGAGCAGTACAGCCAGAAGTGTCTGGAGAACGCCCACCTGGCCCAGGCCCTGGAAGCCGAGAGGACGGCCCTGCGCCAGTGTCAGAGAGAGAACCAGGAGCTCAATGCACACAACCAGGTACACACATACACACACACACACACACACACACACAAGGTCCACAGTCGCACACACACACACCCCTAGCGCTGCGTGTGTTTGATGCTGTGTGTTGTCCAGGAGCTGAACAACCGGCTGACTGATGAGATCATGAAGATCCGCTCCTGCTTCAGCGGACAGACCGACCTTTCACCTCTGACCCATGGCAAGGACCTGTACGAGCTGGAGGTACACACACACACACACACACACACACACACAACCACTAACCTATCGTGTCCCTATAGACACACACACACACACACACGCAATCACTATTGTGTCCCTATACACACACACACACACACACACACACACAGTCCAAACCCTGTGACCTCTCTCTCCAGGTTCTCCTGAGGATCAAGGAGTCTGAGATCCAGTACCTGAAGCAGGAGATCCACTCCCTCAAGGATGAGCTGCAGTCTGCTCTCAGAGTAAGATGACCCTGACCTCTGACCCTAACCCTGCAGTCTGCAGTAAGATGACCCAGACATTAAACACTGACCCTAACCCTGCAGTCTGCAGTAAGATGACCCAGACCTCTGACCCTGACTTTGATCAATATGTTGACTGTCACACACGGCACAATAAGACATCGGAGTATCTCTTTTTATTCATTTATTTTGTTGTTATGTTTACCATGTCATGACTTTTCTTCATATTGTCTAAATCACCGTATTAACAACTGTCTCTCCCTCTCTCTCTCTCTCTCTCTCTCTCTCTCTCTCTC
>OMNO01079223.1:16098-31559 GCA_900303215.1 Trachyrincus scabrus | reverse complement strand
GCATGATACTACTAATAATAATAATAATAGTAATAATAATAAGACCAAAATAAAAAAGATGTGCTGGATTGTGTGATAGCTACCTGGTCCAGTTCGTCAGAGATGGCGATGCCTGTGGGAGAGGAAGCAGGAAGGAGTCGAATTACGAGGCGATATTCCACATAATCCACCGTCAGCCCCCCCGATCACACAGAACACGCGCGCTCTGCACGGCCTCTTTTAGAACCGTAGAACATCTACACCTAAACCTACTAATGGCGTCGGACACTTTTTTTGCTTTTTTTCTTAACCACAAACGCGAGAAAAGGCTCACGGCAGAAAGAAAACATGCGAGGCGCTCAGCAACACAAAAGGCACTTGGTTCCCGTTGATAACAATGACCAGATAGCCGCCCCCCTCCCCCCCCCAGCTGTTGAAAAGTGTTGCGTGTGATCGACCGCGTGGTGTTACACCAACAGAGGCAACTGCTCAGAGCTGTAGAATCGGACAAAGCTGGGGTGTAAATCCTGCTGAATTACACGATGGAGCTGTCGGTTCTTTCCGGGTACACAGTGGCATTTCTGAAAAGGTCTGGGACTTACGAGTGACAATAATTGATTCTGTGCGGATTATCCCCGCTGTGGTCATGTGATATTCTCTATACGTGTGAAAATGTAGACTTGTATGTTGTCACTTAGTATGTCATGTAGAAATAGGGATGTACTAAATGCATTAAATGTTTGTCTTGTTCAGTCAAAATAAGATGCATTGGCCTGAAACATCCTTTGAAATATCACTCTCATCATCATGATTTTTGTTTTACGTTTTGTACCACAGTGTCATCGAATACTTGATCCCGATTGGTCAATAACGCTCCAAGGGTGTGCGTCATTTTTTAATAACGGGGACGCCTCTGTCTTTTAACATCAACGCGCTACAGATCCAACATTAAAATCCACAATCAAACAGAACAGGTTGGACCAGATGTTTCCATGACAACCCAAAAATAACGTGCTCACAGCACCGCGGAAGAATATATATATACATTCAGATGGAAGTCAGTAATAAAGGTTACGAAAGCAAGAGCTTACCGTTGCCACGACGAGGAATAATTCTAGCCCCTTTTATAACCAAGCCGGTTAGACACAGGATAATCGACGGGGGGTGAGGTAAGCGAAGGTTATGGATCCGTCGCCGTAGTATTGAAATGAAGCTTGACTTTGGGTCAAAATTGTGAACCGGTTTACACGCGGTTTTTTTAACGCACACCCCGCCGGCCAATCAGAAAAGAGTATTCACCCAGACCCACAAGGCACAAGGGAAGGTACCAGGCGGGTGACTCACTGCGGGACAGACTCTCCAAGGCCTTGCCCAGCTTCTTGCTCTCCTGCAGGATGTGGTTCAGCTCGTCAAAGTCACGACTCTCCCTCCACTCCCACCACGGGTACTCGTTGGAGCGCGGCACTGGGGTCGGCGAGGAACACGGGCAAAAGAAATATACACATTGTTTTATGTAATCATCAAATCTGATTGACAACCTGAAGGTGGGCTGAGTTTTCGGTAAAAACACAACTACATAGACACGGTCGACCGATATTACACTTGCAAAGAGATGCGTCGGGCGGAGCGTAGTGTAGACAGTACTGGAAAGTTTGACCAGCTCCAGTTTCAAAACAGGACGAGGGGCTAGGGACCCCCAGCTAGATACGGTGGCCCCTTGAATCCGTCATTCCGTTTGATTCACTTTTGGAAACTTCTCAAACAGCAGAAGAAGAAAATGACCCACATACTTCATCACTAGCCGTGTCCTCTAACGCTGACTGCTTAATGCTTAATGCATGAAGGGGAGGGGACGGACATATTTATAGAGAGAGAGAGAGAGAGAGAGAGAGAGAGAGAAAGAGAGAGAGAGAGACAGAGAGAGAAAGAAAGAAAGAGAGAGAGAGCGAGAGAGAGAGCGATAAGGGGGCCCTCATGTAGGAATGGCTCTGAAGTACTTCATCAATATCTAATGGCCTTATGCTCTCACATATATCACATGTGTTTTAATAAAACCTAATGAGCCCGTAGAGTTGAGTAGAGGGTTCGTACGGCCAACACGCTACAGCGGCTGAACAGTGTATGCAAATCAGCGTACGCCGTATTCCCTGAAATGTGTTAGGATTAGGATGCATGTGTGTTTCCATGCACGTTACTATGTAGTGATGTTTTGGCGCACACATACACACATACACACACACACACACACACACACTCACAGAAGCACACATGAGTGACTCACTACCACTAGACCCATCAGGGTTCAAAGGTCGATCAATCACGAAGGAGCCAATATTAACAGGGCAGATAAATCCGCTCACCTACTTAGACACACGTCCAGGTTAAGAACCTCTCTCTCTCTTACTCATGTCTCCGCCTCTTCTTCGAGCTACATTACCCTCCAAACTACTTCCTGTTTGATGGCGGGCTCCGGTCTGCCCGCTGCCTGAAATAGGCTCTCTCTGGCAGTGACCGAGCACGCTGCTGAATTATTAAACTGGACTCATGCTTTTTCTGTTGTTCTGCCAACTGCTCTCCGCTTGACCTACTGCTTAGCCTCGTGAGACCGTCCCCGATCTCCACGTTCACATTCTGCTTCTCTCTGTAGATATGTCGTCGGGCCTCCGTCCCGCTGAAAAGCCTTCCAACCCGGATTCGGCCATATTTGGAAATCAATTACTGCCCAGTCGAGGACAGACTGATGTTCATAGCGACACGCAAAATGTGAATATCAGGACGGTCTCACGAGGCTAGTGGAAGCTACAGTAGTACTGACCAGAAAACGGATCCTGAATGAATGTATCTGAATGAAGTCACATTGGATAAAAGTGACCAAATGGCTACATCGTTAAATAGTGTCGATTAATCAAACGCCACTGGGGGCTACTGGATGTATTAAAAAATAACTTGCATATAACTCAGGGTGGAGCAGGCTGACAGGCGCCCACCGACCTCTGCACAGTGAGTACCTTTCATTTGTTCCTGTTACACAATACAGTGTAATAGTGAGTGGGATATCTTACGTGATATTCCATACTAAACGCACAAAGAGGGTTTACAGAGGGCGTGTTTTCACAGGATGACTTTAAGAACATAACTTTTTCCATAATGTTAGACAACATTATTATGGAAAGGATCCCCTACAGAGAAACACAACTTTTTTCTTCACCCTTCACTTGATCCGGTCTGTTTGTTATCGTGTCTAAACCAAGTCTCGCTCGAGGAGAAGTCTCGCTCTGAGATCTCGTGAGAGTTGAGTAGTTGCAGGAAGAGAACGGTGGAAATGTGAGATTTTCAAAGTAATAGCTGAAATATATTCAGCTGAATATAGATTTCAGAGCGAGATTTCTCCTCGAGCGAGACTTGGACACCATGACAAACAGACTGGATCAAGCGAAAGGTAAAGAAAAACGTTGTGTTTCTCTGTCGGGATCCTTTCCATAATGTTGTCAGACACTTATAACAATCTGAGCCTGTCTGAAGTCTCGCGGCTGTGTTCTCGCTCAATACTGGACCAATTTAAAAAAATATCATCAGCCAGTTTGACCCAAAATGATGGGAAAATGGGTTGAAAGTTGTCCTTTAAAGGAGTTTCAGAAAAGAAAACATCAATTTTCGTACTAGCCCCAAACTAAATGCAGCCTTGGTTTAGATACTCACATGACTTGGACTCTGGAGAAGGAGGGGATATACTGGACATGGCCAGGTCACTCTTGGATTTCTTGGGTTTTTTAGGGTGTATCTGCCATGGCTTCTCAAAGTTCCTGCATTCCCTTCGAGAGCTTTTGCTTTCCGCTGGAAATCAAAGGACATTAAGAACGGAAACGTTCCCATTCAGGAATGGCAGTACAATGGAAAAATACAGAATTACAATGCAGCCCGTGCAGCTGCTCATTAGTTACTGTTGTTCAGATGTGTATGCGTGGTTTGTAGAGTGTGTGTGTTGTAGGTATGTGTCTGTGTGTGCAAATGTGCGTGTGTGTCTATGCATGCATGTGTATGTGAGTGTGTGTCTATGCATGTGCGCATGTGTGCATGTGTGTGTGTGTGTGTGTGTGTCTATGCATGTGTGCGTGTATGTCTATGCATGCATGTGTGTGTGCGTGCGTGTCTATGCATGTGTGCATGTGTGTATGTGTGTGTGTGTGTGTGTGTGTGTGTGTGTGTGTACCCACCGGAGGAGCCGTCAGCCCACAGTGCTGCAGAGCCAGACAGAGTCCTCTGTAGCCTGCCAGGGCTGCCTTGCTTGGTCTGCAGGTGATGAATAAGAAAAGGGATAGGGTGGTCTGGGGTCTCAGTTATCAACTTGGTCATCAATTCCTACAGAGGCAGAGCACAACAGAGAGCAATCACACAGAGCTGAGAGCTGCAGGACGCCGGGACACTCATGAGCAGTTTGGCCTCATAATGAGTCACAGGATTCTGCTTATATTCAGCGTGTTGGCGAAACAGTGGAGGACCACTGAACAACCACAGTGTGTGTGTGTGTGTGTGTGTGTGTGTGTGTGTGTGTGTGGAGCTCCGTCTGGGCAGCGTGTATTTCAGTCGAACAAGTAGAATAGGGATTGGAGGTGAGCTGCAAAATACGGCTAAAGAACCAACCGGCGGATCGGCAAAGTCAGATCGCTGGACATTACGCAGAAATATTGGGGGGCGGTAAGTATCATTGGTGGGGACATGTCCCCTGTCCCACAGTGGGAATTCAGAAACATGTTTCAATGTCCCTTACAGCAGCTTACAACTGACAAGGCTGTTAACCCCTTAGTCTGAAGGCTATGTTGCTATATGGTTTATGATGTTTGTTCCAAGTATCAATTCATCTCTTTGAGTAAGGATAGTATCATTAGCATCAATAAGGATATATCAGTAAGGTCTTTGTAAATGCAGACACCTTTTTAAATACTGTTAGCAGTACAATAATTAACTACCATTTTATGTTTCTAGTTGAAATAGCATGTATCAGGACAGGGTAAGAGCTTGTTATATTGTTTGCCCCTGGAAAAAGCACAAATAAGTAAACATAAATATAATTGCTTCATATAACTGAGCCTTGTTGGGTTTTTGATCATTTCCAATGCAAATGAGAAATGGAACCTTTCCAAGATAAATCATGTCTTTAAAAAATTATATCTAGCTAAAATCCTGTTTACCTCTGTCCAATATTTGGACAAATAACAGCCATAAGTTATCTCAAGCATCTATAAAACACATAGGACTCCAGTCCTACATTTAGTGAAATTCAGTGGAACTATAAATTGAAATTATAATGTCGAGGATTGTGTGTCATACAATTCAACCCTTGAGGAATTCCCTAGAGGTTGAACTGGGAAATCTTTTTAATTTTTTCCTTGAGTCTGAGACCATCTACTCCTAAATTATTTGAATTCAGCGTGATTTGTTTATGATGTGTGGCATGGACGCAAGTCTCACACTTGGTCGTTGAATAAACAGATTTCGGTTCAGCTCAAATAAAGTTTGATGAGGAGATAATTTTGTGAGCGAACTGAATGAAAGGACTCTCTCATCTGCGGAGGCACACAGCCATGACACACAAGGCAATAACAGCCATGACACACAAGGCAATAACATATTCAGCCCTATAGGTCATCCGTTGGGGACAAGCCTTCATGTGTTCACAAAGCACTTCCTGCGTCTCCTTGTCAGGCGTCGGATGATTTACTTGTACTTGGACTAAAACCAAAGAGATCCATATCGATTAGATCACAAAAAACCTGTTTAGGTCTCCTGAATCTTTTTGATCCGATAACCAAACCCACTTAGCAGTGAGTGGAAGCACCGTCTCCAAGTTACCCTAAATGTTGCGCCATCGTAAGTCAATCGAATATTCTGCTCATTTAGAAATGAATTCATTTACAAAATAATACAATCTTTAAGACCCCACGGTGCAAAGGATGCAAAGGATGCACAGGTTTGGATGCATTTTAAGCATCCGTCAACTCAATCCAACAACTTTACATGTGGGAATGAGAGTAGGCCATTCACAGAATCACGCCATGCTTCTATGTCTTGTGTTTTATTATATTATGTACATATAATTAGCCAATATTTTAGCTGTGAACGTTGCGGTGGTCAGAGGAGGCAGAGCAAACAACTGTGTTGTTAGAGACGGGAGGCCTCTTTGAAATAAAAATCCCTATCTTTGCCTTTGTTGATGACGGACTACCTGAAAAAGGGTCTTTATCTCAATGGACCTGCATGGGAATCCCCTTGGTATGCCACATTAACACAGGCTACTACACACAAAGAGTACAGAGACACACGCATCCACACAAAATACCACACACACATCCACCCAAAACACCATGAATCACACACACACACACCCAACATTGGAACTATGTTTTTTTAAGGTAACATAACGTCTCATCGTGTGTATGACATCAGATCCCCATCCTTTGAAGCACTGAGCTCAAAGGTCCTATGAAAAGGATGTTTTCCATACTCACTCTGAACAGATTCACCCCAACCTCTTTCTCTCCTCTCGTGCCCACTCTCTTAGACTCTCACATTCTGCCATTCATCCCTCTCTCTCACAAACACACGCACACGCATGCACAGACAGACACACACACACACACACACACACACACACACATCCCACATGTCAAAACAG
Organism: Trachyrincus scabrus; assembly: GCA_900303215.1. Lineage (NCBI taxonomy): Eukaryota > Metazoa > Chordata > Actinopteri > Gadiformes > Macrouridae > Trachyrincus > Trachyrincus scabrus. The sequence goes on along the minus strand of OMNO01079223.1, from coordinate 24,907 downwards.
CTTATGTTTACCATCCCACGTATCCTGTTTGTGTCAGCGTCCTCCATTGTTCCCATGTGTGTCTCTACCTGAGGAGCTAGGAGACCTCTTATCACACCCGCCCCCTTCTCTTTCCATTGCTGCTGTTCTAACACACACACACACACACACACACACACACAGACACACAGATACCACTGAAGGAATCCTTGGCCACCTGCTCGTGTTTTGTTTTGCCTTGTTCAGTTGGACATTCAGGCGGCGTATTCCTCCGTTTCACTAACTGTGCTAACAGTTAAGTGGGGGCGGACTGAAAGAAATCGTTTTTTTGTTTTTTTTTCTTAAGCTGAAGCTAATCAGATGATCTGATTTTGGATACATGGGGCCAAGCGAACAACCACACAGCATGAAAGAAAATATTCCACTCCAGTAAAAATAGCGCTGTCGGAAGGGTAGTGAAGTGTTTATGATACACGATTCAGGCCTATAGGACAGCAACACGATGGCTTGTGGGCTGGTGAAGTGATGCAGCGGGCACTACACCTGATTGAGAGAAACAGTGGGGCACCTCAGGGAGCCGTTGATGTCACCCTGAGGAAGTGCTTTGAAGGTAATGTGGGCAGAAGGACATCCTGGTATCACAATGCACACTGGCAGTATATTCAGAGGTAGGCCATGACGCAACTCCTCTGTAGTTGAGTTGAGTTCCACAATGCATGATGGGAGCCCCAATGAATCATTGCTCCATATTTGCTGTAACATTGGTATCTTGATGAAGGGGCCGGTGGATCAAAGTGATGGGGATGTGTGTGCATACAATGATGTATGTTGGATGATTGTTGCCCTCACCGGCAGTTGTAGATAGGTTTTTGATAAGGGCTTAACAGTACATTGTAACTTTCCTCTGTTCTTGTGGATTTTCTAGTCTTTCCTCAAACGAGATCCGAAAAATGTAAGATAAAAAAAACCTGGTGTCATACTGCCCCCTGGCGGTCAGAAAACTAAATGCAACTTTTACCGTCCTTTGAGATTTCTACTACAACTTGTAGTTTTTTGAATATTTTTTTCTGAACAAATCACCCGTTGTAAATCCCCAAAGAAAAGAACATATATGCATCTTCATCATATATCTAACATACATTACCTAGAATTACTATATGTATTTATGTATAAGTCTTCTTTGAGATATGTTGATGTGTACAGGACATTGGTTGCACCATCCGGATCTTGGTGGTGCGGATCAAAGCAGCTCCCTTTGTAAGGGCTGCCCAGACCATAATCAGCTGCAACCTGTAACAGATAGACGGTAAGGTAGGTACGTAGTCCTCCACTTTTCATAATGCATTGGAAGTTAATTTATGTGCAGGTCTAGATGCTGGCAATGAAATACTTGCAGCTCAAACAAACCTATCAAACACTGCTTGGTTTTGACTTATCTGGGCCTGTTTCTTTCAGGTGTTGTTATGTGAGATGTTGTGTAGGACCTTTGTATTAGATACAGACCGCAGCAACATCACTTGTCCTTGCCTTTATATAGCGTGAATACAAGTCGAGCTGCTCTGAGCTGCTGAAGTAGCAGTAGGCCTACTTGACTTGAGATAATTTCCATAAGAGGTAAGAAACCTGGCAGGGAGCAACTTGGAAGAGCTCAGGAGAGAGGACAGAAAATGAGGGCAGTGTCGGTGTGTTTGTCAACGTGTGTTCCACGATGTGCCATCCAAGTGTTGTTGGGTACTGCGTTTTTGGGGCCATAATTATCCTACAATTTAAGAATGCGAGAATGTGTAAAGCGGGTGTGTGCGTATGAATGTGCATGGCTACATGGATGCATTATGACACATAGACTTACATTTATGTTTTCGTTTGATTCGCCATGTTTTTGTTTCATGTATGAAGTACGAATATGCCGTTTCATTTTGGGATGTGTTTCTTTATTACCTTGAATAATGTTTGATCATTGATTATGTTTTTTAATAAGTGTCCTGTAAGCCCATTTGGGGTGGGCATCATTTATGATGTAAGACACTAGAATACAATACAAATCTAGTTTAAGAATCAATCTTAAGTATTAAAATGAGCATTCAATAGCCTACTATTCAGAATTGAAAACCATTGCCTTATTTCTCTCAACTCATTTCTTGCTTAATTATAACATTATAAATCATGTGCCAAATATTTTGACTAAAACTGATGCAAATGTAACATATGCCACATTTGCAGTGACATACTAATAATTACCAATGAATATGCTATTTTAAATCATTACTTCTTTTATGCATCACATGAAAACAAGAACAGTGCCCTTGTCTGTCTAACCTTGGCCTAGTCATGTGAAAGAAGAACACTGAGCAGGTGTCTCATCTCAAAGGGGAGAATCCTGCACAGGATGCGTGGGCAGCAATGCCCAAACCCACCAAGGTTGTCCACAGCAGAACTGTTTTAATTGCATGGGAAGAAAACGTATGAATGTATCTGTCCTGGTTGTGATAAGAACTGTACACAAGCCTGCACTCTGCAGGAGACATGCAGTCACTTCATGAACTAACTCCAGAATGCATGTAGGCCTACGTTTAGGCTTTGTACTCTGTTAAAATAAATATCATATACGTGTTATATCTTTACCACGCTCCCGAGTCTTATCTAGCACAACATTAAAACAGTTTAAAACGACCATAGAACTCCACGCTTCACCGTACACACACATACATACCACTAACATGCTCGTAGTGGTCTACAAAGACCTTGCGCTAGTGTTGCGCCAGCTGCGTAACCACCGTTGGTGAGTGGTTCTGCGCCAGCAGCGTAACCACCGTTGCTGAATGGTTCTGCGCCAGCAGCGTAACCACCGTTGGTGAATGGCGCCTCCATAACGGCAACACGTTGTCTTGTGTATGTGGCAGAGCGGTCCACCCGACAACGTGTCTGTCATCTCCAGGGTCCAAACCTTGAAGTCGATAAGTGGTGGAGTGGAGTGTTTCATCTCATATCGCTTTGGTAAGAAGAGATACTATTTTGATATATATTTAAAATGCATAGGTATGTACTAAGAGATACTTAGAACATCTGTTTGCTAATTCGAGCTAACGTTAACTAGCCTACCGGTTTAGCCTAGCTGTCTGACAGCTCATGCATGTACATGCTACATTATTATAGTGGGCGCCTAGCCACAGATTCATGAGTTCATTAACGTCTGCCAATGTACCTGAGATGTTCGCAATATGTGCTCAAGACGGTGGAGACAACTCAGGTTCATCATCATCACCAGAAGCTCACTTGGTGATGAACTTGATGGTTGAACCTCCGAAGCGGTGTGTTATGATATCACTATATCTAGTCGTTTTTGCTACCTTGGTATACATTGGTATAACAATGTTGACTTCAAACTCGGGTCAGGGGTGAAGTTGTTTATTTAAAACAGTTGGAGTAACTTATATTTAACTTAGTTTGAAGGTCTCCATGTTTCCGAGGCTGGCCTTGTGTTGCCCCCTGCAGTCCAGGAGCTGGCAGTCAACTGTCAGAGGATTTTCACAAACCAAGTGTAAGCATCCATCACGACACAAGAACCAGATTCTCTTGCTTCTCTTGGCTCTCCATCACTTATTCTGATTGAACAAGGGATGGAGCATAACCCCATCTGTGCATCATAATGATCATCATTCATTTTTTTCACTGTTAAATATAGTCCCTCTCACCCGGTCCCATGGAAAGGCTTTGGCCCACCGGAGTGAGTTCAGACAGGCCAGGCGTATCGTCGTGAAGCTGGGCAGTGCTGTGGTGACGCGTGGTGATGAGGGAGGTCTGGCATTAGGGAGACTGGCCTCCATCGTGGAACAGGTAATGAAAACATTGCTTACGTGAACGCAGAATGCCTAACAGAGGGACTTGATCTCTGAACAGCTTCCACTAGACAAAGTGTAGGATTGGATCTGTGACCACCAGTGAAATGGAGGCTTGATTTCTGAATGTCGGTGTTTCACTGTGTTGTCCCTATCAGGTTGCAGTGTTGCAGAACCAGGGCAGGGAGATGCTAATCGTCACCAGCGGAGCCGTGGCGTTTGGCAAGCAGCGGCTGAGACACGAGATCCTCCTGTCCCAGAGTGTCAGACAAGCCCTGCACTCCGGACAAAACCAGCTGAAAGAAATGGTGAATGTATGCACGACACTGACATGCAGGGTTGGGTTCGGTACGCTACCATTCTCCTGCATTTTGGTTTTGACTTGACTTTGTTATCATAAATATTTAGTAATATTTCACTCTCGATTTATTGATTCATTGATTGATTTTTGTTTGTCTGCATATGCCCATTACTTGTGAATAATAAATCCATATCCAAATGTTTCTGTGTTCCAGGCAATTCCAGTCCTGGAGGCGCGTGCATGTGCAGCTGCTGGACAGAGCGGTCTGATGGCTCTCTATGAAGCCATGTTCACCCAGTACAGCACCTGCACTGCACAAGTATGTACCGGAAACCAATAGAAATGGTTGAGAGAGTATATACACAGAGAAAGACATCCTTTATTCAATGATTTTCCTCCAACCTAAATTCCAAGCCACCTAATGTTGAACGTTAACCTACAACAGAAATATAACAAAAACGATCATTATTTTCATTGCTTATGGTATGTGGTATATGGCAGATATATAGCATCCGATGAATGCGTGGTGTTTTCAAAATGGCCAGCTTCCAATATGCCCTAGCTACCCAGTCTAGATGCTGTTTAGGTTCGGGCCCTAATGTCCCTCCTGTCATCACCTTGCAGATCCTGGTGACCAACCTTGACTTCCACGACGAGCAGAAGCGCCGCAACCTCAGCAGCACGCTCCACGAGCTGCTGAGGATGAACATCGTCCCCATCATCAACACCAACGATGCCGTGGTTCCGCCCCCTGTGCCCAACAGTGATCTGCAGGGGGTAAATGTGGGTACTGCATGCTGGGAATGAAAGGTGTGGTGGTCAGGTGTTGGCTTGATTTTCCGTAATAGCACAGGTATAAGCAGGGGAAACATAATATGCTTTGTAACTGACGTTTACTTAACCTTGAACATGGCTTAAGTCTTTCACGCGTCTTGATGACTGCAGTCCATTGCGTCTGTGGTTCACTAGCGTGGTTACCGGGATTTTGCTGCACATACACTTTGCACTTTGCGTGTTTGTGATGTATGCGCTTTCGGCTCAATTGTGTGGCTAAAATTCTTGATGTGCGATGTACAAGTAATTATTTTGTCTGAATGAATCTTTCGGTTTCATTTCAGGTCATAAGCATCAAGGACAACGATAGCTTGGCTGCACGGCTAGCTGTGGAAATGAAAGCGGACCTCTTGATTGCTCTGTCTGATGTTGAAGGTACATGAACCCCCCATGGCTTCTGCTCTCATTTGACGCACATTTGCCACAATCATTAGGGAGGGTTCGCCATTGCAACTGATGTGATGCTAATGCTGAATTGAAGACAAAAGAATAATACAAATGCTCTCTCTCTTCCCTACAGGGTTGTATGATAGTCCCCCAGGAACGGATAACGCTAAGCTTATCGACATCTTCTACCCTGGAGACCAGCAGTCCATCACTTATGGCTCCAAGTCGCGAGTCGGCATGGGCGGGATGGAGGCAAAGGTTGGGGCCGTTGCAGTTAAACTTCAACCCATAATCCAGCGTGGTCAATGCAAGTCATCTCTGTGGATACAGCCTTGTATTGTATTGTCCCCCCCACCAGGTGAAAGCAGCACTGTGGGCCCTGCAGGGCGGCACGTCTGTCGTCATCGCCAACGGCACTCATCCCAAAGTAACGGGCCACGTCATCACCGACATCGTGGAGGGAAAGAAAGTGGGCACCTTCTTCTCTGAAGTGAAACCTGCAGGCGAGTGACTCAACTGTCCCGGGATAATAGTATGGCCGTCGCTTGGTTCGGAAAGCGCGTCTTCACAACACCCAAGTCACACGCACGCATCTTGGAAAAAAACCCGAAAAAAACGAAATTGGCATCATGTCAAACACACTGGGATACTACATATTATTCAAATGTGCTAAAATCTGGTCTTGACAATAATAGTTAAAAGGAAGATCATGTTTGCACTAGCCAATGTAAAAGGTCATTCTGTGGGACATAGATCATCTGTATACATTCACATAACTAAGACAGACATCTTAGTTATGTGATTGTGTTCCCTGTTGCTCTGTTGATAACTCCAGGCCCCACCGTGGAGCAGCAGACTGAGATGGCTCGCACCGGAGGGAGGGTTTTGGCCTCTCTGCTCCCTGAGGAGGTGAGTTATCCTGGGTTAGGCCACCCAAAGTTAACGAAACTAAAGGACGTAGTAAGGGTGTAGTAGTTTTATTTCTTTCTACGGTAAATCACTATGTCTGTGTGTGTCCTGACGATTGCCAGAGGCTATCACCATTATCAAATCATCGAACCGTTGTTGACTGTTTGTCGGTTATTCATTTACTTCAAGAGGGGAGAAATCATCTGTCGTCTGGCTGAGTTGCTCACAGAGAAGAAGGAGGACATTCTCAACGCCAACAAGAGAGATATGGAGCTGGCGAGGGCCTCAGGTACCGCTGCTCAGAGGAAAATGAGCTTGACATTCACATGTATACATGTAGCAGACATGGTTATCCGAAGTCACTTCCACGGTTTGCGGTCTTCTCTCCCGTAGGCCGCCTCTCTCTGCAGTTGCTGAACCGCCTAAGTCTGTCCACGTCCAAGCTGAACAGCCTGGCCATCGGCCTGCGGCAGATCGCCGTGTCGTCCAGGGACAGCGTGGGCCGGGTGCTGCGGCGGACCCGAGTGGCCAACAACCTGGAGCTGGAGCAGATCACCGTCCCCATCGGGGTCCTCCTGGTCATCTTCGAGTCTCGCCCCGACTGTCTCCCTCAGGTCGGTTAACCCCAGGCTCTGCCTCATTTTTTGGATCCGAGTGACCCTGATCGCTGCTTGTGCGTTATCGGGTACCAGGTGGGATCTGCAAGACACTGATATTTAGTGTTTGGACTACAGGTGTCTGCTCTGGCTATTGCCAGTGGAAACGCCTTGTTACTGAAGGGCGGTAAAGAGGCGTCCCACACCAATAAGATCCTCCATCAGCTCACCCAGGAAGCATTGTCCATACACGGCATTCAGGACGCCGTTCAGCTGGTAAGACTTGAATAGCAAGGAAAACACGAAGTGAATCGTGTCTATTAATCATGTTGGTTCTAAATGCTTAATAGCAAAATGCTAAATGCTTGAGCTACTCAAATGTTAATGATGGCACAAATGTGAATGTCTTTCTATCGTCTATTCTGTACAGTTCACGCCGTGTTTTTATTTTTGTGGTGCCTTGTAGGTCAGCACACGTGAAGAAGTTGAGGATCTCTGCCGGCTGGACAAGCTGATTGACCTGATCATCCCCAGGGGATCGTCCGAGCTCGTCAGGGAAATCCAGAAGGCAGCCAAGGGTATTCCAGTGCTGGGCCACAGTGAGGGCATCTGCCATGTCTACATTGACTCTGAGGCCAGCATAGACAAGGCCATCGACATTGGTAAGTGATGCAGGACTCTGTGGACTCTAGGTTTCTAGTGGGTTTAGCAGGGGTTGGCTATGAAAAAACGTTGGTGTGTTACTGAATTGGAGCCAAGATCATTACATGGTTCTGTACGTGAGAGATGTCTCAATTGTTGAGACTTGGTGATTCAAACATCAAGCTTTGAAAAATTAACGCATTAATTCATTTGTAATGGTAACTAATTTGAATTGGTAACATGTTTTTGTTGTTTTATTACAGTGAAAGATTCCAAATGTGACTACCCTTCTGCCTGTAACGCCATGGAGACGCTCCTGATCCACAGAGATTTGTTGAGGACGCCAATGTTTGACCAGATCATTGACATGTTGAGGACTGAAGAGGTAAGGTTGAATCTGCACCAAACAGCAGTGAACGTTTATTGTAAAATAATGTTACCTGTATTGTAGGGTGGCATAAAGATGGTGTAGTAGTTTTTGGTAGTAGGATTAGGTTTATACATAGTTAGTACATAGTTGTACATAGTTATAGTTGGTACAGTTTAGCAAAGTTTTTAAAGGGATTTCCAATCCATTTCTGAATAGAAGTGATCTGTGCATGAATTAATTTCCGTTTGATATCTGGCTAGTTGCTCAATATCGAGTCTGTATCGTTCTGGCGATAGACTCTGGTTCTCAGTGTAAGAACCATTGTAAAGGTCTATATAATTCATCATGTCTCCTGTGTTCCTACAGGTCAAGATCCATGCAGGGCCCAAGTTTGCGTCCTACCTGACCTTCAGTCCATCCGAGGTGAAGTCCCTGCGGACCGAGTACGGGGATCTGGAGTGCTGCATCGAGGTGGTAGACAGCATGCAGGACGCGGTGGATCATGTACACAAATATGGCAGCTCTCACACAGACGTTATCGTCACAGAGAACGGTACACAACCTGCGACATTGTCCTCTATGCAAAACCCTTTTGACATCTATCATTCCCGTTTTTCATGTTTGTTGTTATCGGAAGGACACTGTGGCAGTTTGTCCTGCCACATGCCATCTCCGATGGCTTTCCCAGGGCTTCTCCCACAGCAGGACACAGGCAGTTGATGAGGAAACCGGTTTATTGTATGTTTGTAGTAGTCTGAACAACAGAGCAGGTGGTACATGCTGGAGCTCCTCCTGAGTGTGTGTGCTGGTGGCTGGTTTAACCTGTGGGCCTGATTAGCCAATGCCCCACAGGTGTGCAGCCTCACCCAGTCCCAGAGTCTAATTAGTCTAACTCCGACCAGGTGAGGCTGCTTAAACCAGCCACCAACAACACACACTCCACAGTGTGTCTCTC
>OMNO01079222.1:1987-18040 GCA_900303215.1 Trachyrincus scabrus | reverse complement strand
CGACTCTACTTCCTGCGGAGGCTCCGGTCCTTCAACGTTTGTAACACCATGCTGAAGATGTTCTACCAGTCGGTGGTAGCCAGTGCCATCTTCTTCGGTGTCGTGTGCTGGGGAAGCAGGCTGAGGTCAGCAGACGCCAACAAGATCAGCAGGATCGTCAGGAAGGCGGGCTCTGTCCTGGGGGTCCAGCTGGACTCCTTGTTGGTGGTATCTGAGAGGAGGATGCTGCGCAAGCTGCGTAGTATCCAGGACAACAACTCTCACCCTCTCCATCAGGTGCTGACCTCATACAGAAGCACCTTCAGCAACAGACTCATTCCACCCAGGTGTACCACAGAACGCCACAGGAAGTCCTTTCTTCCTGTGGCCATCAGACTCTTTAATTCGTCTACCTCGGGTCGTGAGAGGGACAGTGGAGACACAGTGACCTCTCACGACTGTAATTTTGCACTGTAATTTCACATGTCACTTTTTTCATCTGAGTTATTTATTTAGTATTTATTACTGCTAAATTGCACGATACGTATTGTTGTATATTGTATATACCTACGTATTACTGTAATTTGTTGTAAATTTGTAATTTGTAAATTGTTCAAATTCACCTGTCAATACATTTAGACTGCATTTAGTTTATATTTAGTTTATACTTAGTTGTTTAGTTTAGTTTAGTTGTTTGTTATTTAGTATAAGTATATTTAGTGTACATTATTCCCCTGTTGCAACTGTTGCACCTTAATTTCCCTCGGGATAAATAAAGTCTTCTTGAATCTTGAATCTTGAATCCACTAGCACGAGCAGCGGCAAGGACTGTTGGTTCCAACACAGGGTAGCTTGGAACTACATCCTGGGTAGGGGGATAGGAGAAGGGGTAGTTTGGCTCATCAGCACCCCCACAGAAACTGATGAGCCTATTCCTTTTGGCCGAAGAGAACAAGAGGCGAGGAAAATGACCGGCCACAGTACAGACACTCCCCAGCCCGCATTCTCCAGAGACGTTCACAGGGGAAAGATGAGCCCAGCCCAGCTGCATAGGTTCCTCCTTTTGGAACACTGGGAAGGTAGAGCCGGAGACTGCTTGAGGCACTGGGGAAAGGACAGGGGTAGTACCCGCGAGAGTTGGGAAATGGGCAAAGATGTTGTTCAAACACCAGGTTCTTTTTGCATAAGAAAAGAACCACTGGGGAATGGGCAGAGCAGGGGAGGCTGCAGAAGCGGATTGAGCAGGCTGGGTTCCAGGGGCTGGCTGGAAGAGAGGTATGTGGAGACGATGGCCGTCTGGTTACCGATCCGGTTAACATGGGCAAAGAGGGTCCTGAGTGTCACGCAGTCCACTTCTGCCTCCTAGTGACAGCTAGTCGCCTGCTCTCCCTGTCTGTCTTGTCTGTCTTTGTGTTGTATGTGTTGGTGGGCGTGTCGGCAGGTTCCTGCTCCTCCCTGATGACATCATCCAATTACCTCACCTGATCTGCTTTGCTGTGGCTCATCAGCATGCTGTATTTAAACCCCGGTTTTCCATCCACTGTTCGCCAGATTGTTGTTTACTCTAACCTAGTTAGTTTCCCTTCTTGGCTCCTTTGTGGTATTTTATACTCAAAGTATTTCTAGATTAGTTAATCTCTAACCGTTCTCTACCTATGTAGATCCACACTCCATTACCCATCTGCCTGTCGACCTGCCAACCTGCCTGCCTATCTGCCTACCTGTCTACCGGTCCCGCCCGGTCTACCTGCCCTTGTCTACCTGCCTACCTGTCTGCCGGTCCCGCCCGGTATACCTACCCCTGTCTGCCTGCCTGCCTGTCTACCGGTCCCGCCCGGCTTATCTGTCAGTCTACCTACCACTCCAGCCCTGGTCTACCCACCTGCCTGTCTACCGGTCCCGCCCGGTCTACCTGGTTGTATCTGCCTGCCTGCCTGTTTGCATGTGCTGTCAGAATATCTGCCCTGACATTCCCTGTTCACCTATAACGACATTAAACCTTATTAATTTATCCACGTCTCCTGTGTTCTGCTTTGGGGTTCCTAGAACGTATTCATAACACTGAGAGTCTCCATGACGTCCCGGAGACTCTGGTGGCTTGGTGAATGAAGTCTGTGTCCGCTGGGTTCATGTTGGCCAGATCGTTCTGTCACGATCTACAGTGGAACCCAAATGCAGGACACAGATGCAGAGTAGAAATAACAATAAAGGTTTATTCTTATGAATCACAGGTGGGTGAAGATGAATGGAAGCGAGGATGTCAGCAGACAACGGCGAAGGGCAGGGGGAAGCCGGCGGCTGACGAGGCAGGACTGAGCGGGGATGAAGGCAGAGGGATGAGTGTGGCTGGGTGAAGCTAGCTTGGGAGCTAGTAGATGAGGCAGAGAGATGAACCAGGGAACAGGCAGGCATGCGGGAATCCTGAGGCACAGGGAGAATAGATCAGCGAGGAATACACAAGGAAGGTTTTGAATTCACAATTCAAAAGAGCCCAGGACGTGATCTACCGCAGTGACTGAAACAAGAATCTGGCGATGAGGTCAAGGCAATGTCATGGTGTACCTTTTAAAGTTACACTGAAATAACAAATGTTTTAATTTAATTTAACCATTTTGACAATTTCAAAGTTACAAAAAATTATATTGACATCGCATTATTTTGACTTCCTGAAGAATATACAAATATAACTATTTTGTGGTGACTTCATTGTAATGTGTATCACAAGATGCATGACAATTCCAACCAAAAAAAACATCACTTTGGGCTTTTTCTCCCTAACTGGTAGCCGATTGATTTACACTTTTGAATGATCCCTCCCTATCTGTCTGTATAGCATAATCCTGTGGTACTTGAGGAATTAGTTGTTTAGAAACTGATAAGTAAGTTATGTCCTGTACCTGTACTTTTGCATCACAGATGATTCAGGGAGGAGAGAGGAGAAGGAAAGCAGACAGGTCGAAGATTTAGGGACTTCAGAAACAGGCCCAAAAAGAACAGAACTCAAAGAATATTCTCTCACCAGCTTTGGACTACAGAGAAGGTCCTTTCAGCAAAAATGGTTTGAGTGGTTAGAGTACTCTAGCCGCTGCATTCTGCTTCTCGTGCAGGCTCTTTGGGAAGCAAGTCCCTTGAGTAAACAAAGTGCTATTACTAGCACAGTAGGATTTTCGAACTGGAAATGAGCTTTGGACAGCTTCAGAGAGCATGACACAAGTACAGGACACAAAGCTTGGAAGAGTTACAGAGCCAGTTTGATACAAGGCAATGTCATTGAGAAAATGAATGTGGCAAATGCTGGTCAGATTACTGAGAGGTGAGAATACCTGCATTGTATTGTGGCTGTCACTAGCTTATTGGGAAAGCAAGGCATTGCTTTCCGTGGCAATGATGAAACACAGTCTAGTGACAATCAGGGAAACTTAATAGAAATAATGAAACTCCTGGAGGAATTTGACCCCTTTCTCCAAAACTACAAAGCTCCCTCTCATTCTACTTATCTCTCTTTCCTCACAGAATGAAATTATTGAGTGTTGCACAGGTAAAGTTACTGCAATCATTATTAATGAGATGAAAGAATCAAAAATGCATACAGTGATGGCTGATGAGGCAAGGGATGGCCATGTTGAGCAGCTTGCAGCTTGTGTGCGCTATGTTGGACCTGACAGCACAGTCAAAGAGCGTTTCCTTGAACTTTGCACCCTCAAGGGTTTTGATATGCCATCAATCACAGATGCAATTGAACATGTGCTAGAATCCAATGGACTGAATGATCTTTGATGTGTGGCTCAAGCCTATGATGGAGCATTGGTTATGAGTGTACCAGTCGGTGGAACTTGGAGTGAATGGGCATGCTCTGATTAAGATCACCTCCTGGCCACCTGAACTGTACTGAACACGTTTCTACACGTTTCTAATCCATGATTTCTGTTGCAGTAAACACAAGGTTGGAAAACAAATGGACTGGGAGTACTCTGAGTGGTGTGTGGTTCTGGAACTGCACTGTTGGACTTCACCACGGTCACAAAACTACTTTTATAAACTGGAGGAGTGGGCTTGGAGCTGGGAGCTCTGGTTGGGTTAGTTATTTGCAACATCTTGCAAATCACCAAACACTGGATCTATGGCTATGTTTGCGTGTCTTTCAATAAACTCAACCAAATGTCGGAACTGAGCTCATGTTACGTTCATAGTAACTGTAAGCAGTTGTTCTCCACCTCTTCCTTAGTTTGAATGGAAGTTTTGATATCACACACTTCATGTTTGCATGATTAATTTCTAGTGCATTAATACCTAGCATTGTGTTACAGCAGCCACGCAGGAACAGTGAGTATGAGTGCATGCATAATGGAATTTGAATTTGAGCAGAAATTGTAGCTTTATGGCCCTTTATTGGCAGTGTCATCTTCATGCTCTTCCATATCATCATCTGTGATATCATCGTCATCATCATCATCATCATCAGTGATATCGTCCTCAACATCACCGCTATCATCATCATCAGCATAACGTTTAATGGCTAGAGAAGCTGTTTTCTGTTGAGCAGATTCAAAATACTAATTAATTGTATGCTCTGAAGTAGCAGTTGGAAGCTGTTTCAGTCCAAATTAGAATCTCTTTTCTACAGTTGTGCAGCAGCAAGTGCAAGTGCTTCAGCTTTCTTAGCTTCTGCTTGTGGATGATTTACTACTTTTACTTTTACTTTTACTACTGACAGACACATTTTCATCTTCCTTTTCTTTTCCTATTGAAGGAGCATTTTCCAGCCACCTTTTTCCGTTTTCTTATAAAAACTCTACGATGAGTATATCTTGATAGATACCAGTGCATATGATCACTTTGTCATCATCAGACAATAATTCCTGCACAATTTGATGCAGTGCACCAAAGGCTGTGATCAGGTTATCCAATGTGCTTGTGTAACGTGTCACTCAGATTATCGTACATGTCAAAAAGTGGTACTACTCGATTTATTTTACTGGTTATTTGCACCAGTGTTGCCTTTCTTGCATTCATTTTTCTTAGTAGAGCTGCTTTGCTGTCTTTATGCGTAAGTTTTCTCTCATGTGTGGCTTGCTCCAATTGAGCTGCATCTCTCCCAGTTGGAACAGCCAGTTGGAACAGCCATTCCAACAGCCAGTTGGAATGGTCTCTTGGTCCATTTCATCAGCTTCTTGCTCTTTTTGAATAGTATGTTCGGGCATATAATCTTCTTCATTATCGGCCATGTTCACAATGTTGCAAACTAATAACAATTAGCTGCAAACAATGCTTCTTCCGTTTAATGACGGCACATATGACGCGTTCCAAGCAAACTTATTGCGTGACTATAATCTATAAACATGTATTAATTTCAATACACAATTTCTTATCCTTCTTTTAATTAATTTGTTCTTTGATTCCTACAGGTAAGCATGCACTTCACCTGGCGATTGTTGACATCATTCCAGGGGTGCCCTTAGATTGCCTAAATTTGTCATAGCTGACCACTAGGGGAAAAGCACCAGCTAAAATATCCTAGTTAAATTATATACGCTTTTATACTTTGGCTCCTACACTACTGAATTAACATTAGCGATTATGCTAATGAATAAAATACTCACAAATACTTATTTAATAAAATATGTCCGTCTATAAGATAAATACAGACTGAACAAAAATATAGTGAGGCATATACAGTGAGTTGTGCTCAATTGGATGAAGTAAATGTCACTATTGTGACCAGGTTGGTCTATTGTAACTACACTGGGGGTGATGTGAACAGGAGCAAATGTGGCAAATGGGTTGTCAAGACACCAGAATTTAGAATGTCCATACTAAATAATACTCAGCACCTCCTTCAATACCACAACAAAAAGAAAAACATCCACACACACAAATAGAAGAATGTTGTTTTAATAAATAATTTCTCACTCTGGGAAGGGGAACGAAACATCTCCAGAGCTGTCAAATCATATTGTGAGTGCTTGGTTCACTCGCTCCATGTGAAAGGGGCTTTAGTTGGTTAGTAGGTCGTCTGCTCCTGGAAAATATCCTGCAGAGTTGGCAGAATTCGCTGCAGAAAAAAAAGCGAAATGCTTTATGATAACATTAATCTTTTCAGCTAACGTTAACGTTAGTTTGCAAACTACATTGGCATAGCTAGCTAACGTTAGCAAACTCACAAGGTTAGTACAAGTTATTTGTTATTGATAGAGGTGTTGTGGATAACAACAATTAAAACTTTATCAAAAATTAGGAGCGGTGGAGAAGACGAAGTATCAAAGTTAAAGACTTTTATTACCACTTGAAACAAGCAATACAAAATGCCTGAGCTAGTTTGCAAAGAAGCTGCCCAACTTAGACTCAGGATACATCTTTTATACTTTTCTCTGTGGATTACTCCTTCAAGCTCTAAACCAATCACATGCATTGTATGTATGTTCTAACCAATCCTATTATCCTATGCATTCGTACCTATTTAGGTTTTCCAAGGTTCCCTTGTTAGGGAGCCGTCCTTCACCTAATTTTACCCAAGGTTTGCCATCCCATTATTCCCTTCGTTGGCACCCCAGTCACTAGTCTGCTGTGATGACTACAGGCCTTCTTTCTTTAGCTTAGGCTGCGGTGACCTTTGGCCTCTTCCAACACATTCCTTTCCAAGATTTCTTTAACATATGGTGGCCCACGATGCCCTTTAGTTTTACAAGATCAAGAGACACAAATAAGAGACAACACTCAGTGTTTTTCCACACTTAGCGTTGCATATATAGTAATATGTTACAATAAAAATCTCCCATAGAGGTAGTGTGGAACTATGAGGCATGTTATCGTATCCTGGTCGTATCGTCCCTTCTGGCGTACACAATTTCAGACATCACTACCTTCTCAAAGCTCGGTACCGGAAAGTGTCCGACGGTGGAGGTGGGCCCGAGCCTGGAGCTCTGCATCTAGTTCCTTCTCTCAATAGGAAGTGCGAGAAGCGTTGTCAAACGTTGTCAAAATTCACGTCATACTCGCTCGAGCAAGGGTGCACAGCCAATAGAAAACGACCACTGATTGCCGAAGTAGAAGAAGTAGAAGACTTATTGTATTTTACAGATAATTTCCCCCGTTTAACAACTTTAAACATTTTAGTCAAAAATAACACAGAAATGTTCACCAACACTTCGTGAGACACAAATGGAACCGTTTTCAACAAAAAGGGTGATTTTGGGGTTTACTTACACTTTAATAATATTGCCGTATGAAGCGGAACTGATGATGTCGAGGCCACGGGATAGTTTGAATGTTACACACAACTCGTCCAATCAAGAAGCTTTACTGAACAACGTATTTCCGTACATGTGATGAACTATCATGGAAGCCCCCATGCTGAATAATACAATCTAAAGCCAACCAAAGCACCAGCATAGTTTCATTGTCGTTATTTTAGATATGCGGTATTTATTACGGCTTGGGCCGTCGTTTACTCACTTAAATGTCCGCTTGTGTCACCAAAGTGTGTATAATAGCAATGGGACTATCCGAAAAGTGGCAGTGGACTTAGGAGAAAAGTGAGTTGACATTGTCGCTCCGCACGATTCGTGATTGAATACATGTACAATAAATTGGACACATGTGGAGCTCTCTATTTGCAGAATATGACGTAATTATTGTTGCTAAATGTAGACTGCTTGTCAAGGCTTCAGAGCTTGCTGTTCATTCAAACGTCTTATAGGTACCCGATCTTTATTTACTCCAATCAATGTTTTCGTTTGTTTTGCGTACATCCACAATGGCTGTAATTGCACGGTTTTACAGCAAGTTACACACGTTTACACAGTTCGTCGTTGATGGTGTTATAGAGCATATGATCTCACTCACATTGTTCTGTTGTCCTAGGAAACTAGAGATCTCCACTGGGCGGTTTGCCAGGTTTGCTGACGGAGCTGCTGTTGTCCAGGTACACAAGTATTGATGATGACAATGTACCAACAATGATAACGAAGCACCAGAAATAGAATGTGTGTAGCCCATATAGACTGTATGTAGCCAGCCAGTAATATATAGTGCTTCTTTTGTTTACTTTTCTTAATGGCTGTCTATCCAACTCTAGCCTGTATTTCTGGAGTGTAAGTAAATCTAAGGAATGGAAAACAAATCTCTTGGTCAAAGTAATTGACTCAGCATTTTAATAGTGAAAGCTAAAAACCTTTGTATAACCTGCTACCATGTCTTTCTGAAGCTGGGGGACACCTCTGTCATGGTGACTGCAGTCAGCAAGACCAAACCCTCCCCATCTCAGTTCATGCCTCTTGTTGTAAGTCCTCTGAACACATTCACTTTTTATCTTGTCATCCCATACTTAACTTAAGCATACCAACTTCAGTAGTGTGGTTGCAGTTCCTTGAATTAATCCCACAGTTCCATAAAGAGTTAACGGCATGAAATGTGTTTATGTATTTTATATATATATATATTTTTGTTTGTGAGCACCATGAACCTTGAGAGATAATTTCAATGTGCACTGCACACTGGAATTAAGAGAGTATCACTGTACCTACATCACTGTAACCGACAGGTGGACTACAGGCAGAAGGCAGCCGCGGCAGGTCGCATCCCCACCAACCACCTGAGACGAGAGCTTGGCACCACGGACAACGAGATCCTCACAAGTAGACTCATAGGTGGGCTTATAAACACCCTCTCTGTTTTCTTGGTCACATGCCTTAGTTTAGACTTGCTTCGATTTCGGCACTTCATTGACCTGTGCCCAACATGTGAATTCTAGAGTAACAAGTTACTTTCATCAATAATATTATTGGGTTTTATCAACTTAACTTAAAATATTTTTCTGCGGTGCTTTGAGCATTTTGTTTTTGGGTTACGGAAATCTACGGCATCTTGTTTTTGCGTCACGGAAACATCTGGTCGATAGTTGTATTTGACCGTTGTTTTGAATGTTGGATTTGTTGGATAATCCTTATTATACCACAGCATTGTTAAATACTTGATCCTGATGGGTCAATAACATTCCGAGGGTGTGCATTATTTTTCAATAACGGGACACCTCTGCCTTTTAACAGTTACGAATCAATGCTCTACAAATCCAACATTAAACGGTCATATTGAACATCGACCAAATGTTCTACAATATGCTCAAAAGCATAGAATAATATTTAAATTTCAGCTGATTAAGTCGGTAAAAACCCCAATGACATTATAGATGAAAGTAACTAATATCTAATCGTTGTTGGTAACTATGGTATAAGCGGAATAAACCACTCCAGGGTTTCCCGTTATTGGAAAATAATGTACTTCGCGGTGGTGGTAAGCAACCTTGGTTTTGCCTTGGCCACATCCCTGTCATACATTATTTTCCAAAAACGGGACACACTGTCATGGTTTATTCCTTATCAAAATAGTAGCCTTACCCTATGTATCTTCTGTATCTTAGATAGGTCCATCAGACCCCTGTTTCCTGCTGGTTACTTCTATGACACGCAGGTCAGTGAAATTTATACTTTTCATATGTAATACCTTATTTATAGCTTATGTTCTTTTTAGCTGGTCATTAAGAAATATCCATATGTATTTTGTGTGTGTGTGTGTGTGTGTGTGTGTAGGTTCTGTGTAACCTGCTAGCTGTGGATGGTGTTAATGATCCAGATGTATTGGCTATCAATGGAGGTGAGTCGGAAGCCACATCATATTTCTATGTATTTCTTCTCATGACCTCCAGCTGTTTTTGGCTAAAGCCAACCCTTCCCATTTCTAACAGCATCTGCAGCTCTGGCCCTGTCTGATATCCCCTGGAACGGACCCATCGGTGAGTCATACATCCAAATATTGAATATGAATTATAAATCCCATAGGCTCACATCTGCTCTGCGGAGATTGAGGCTAGAGTACATCCTAAAAGGATCTTATAAGAACAATTATCTAGAAATTAATCTTTCTGTCTACACATGGTAGATAGCAATAGCAGTTGTCTCTCTATTTTCAAGTCTGCCTGTGTCTCCCTCAAAATGTGTGTGTGTGTGTGTGTGTGTGTGTGTGTGTGTGTGTGTGCTGGCCAGGTGCGGTGCGGGTGGGTTTGGTAGAAGGTGAGTTCCTAATCAACCCCACTAGGAAGGAGATGGCCTCCAGCTCTCTCAATCTCATACTGGCCGGCGCTCCCAGCAGTCAAGTTGGTGAGTGAACATTTTGCACTAAATAGAGAGAGGTATTTTGTTGATGGTCTTTACTACTATGATTGTCTGCTTATATGTCTAGATGCAAAGTCTCTCTCTCTCTCACTTTGTCTCTTACCCATCAGTGATGATAGAGGCGTCGGCGGAGAATGTACTACAACAGGATTTCTGCCATGCGGTGAAGGTTGGCGTGAAACACACCCAGCAGATCATACACGCCATCCAGAAACTGTGCAGAGAGAAGAAGGTCACCAAGCGCACCCCTGTCAAGATGTTCTCCGCCCCAGGGGACATGGTGGAGCACGCCCGACAGTAAGCCTTTGGGTGTCAAAAATACTCTCAAAGACAGCATAAGAATAGGTTTGGAAAAACAAACAAAACATGATTTATGAATGATGAATAGGTGCATACAATAGACTGGGTAAACAAACTATCATATATGATTGGCTTTATTTAAATGTCTATTTATGTTGACAAAGTGAATTATGAGATCAATGCAGTGCAGGATGAATGTATGTATGATGCTGTAGCAAACTCCCTGCTACTACTGCGTTCTTTGTGTAGAAAGAACACTCTGGGTTTTTATTGCACAGTCTAGGTTGCCACCGAGTGACGAAACCCAACTCGCATAACTTGCCTTGCACAGAATGAACAAATATCAACAATAATCGTGCAGTTGAGACAGACTGCCGTCGTTCCGCGATTCAGGACCCACATTTTTGCCGGGCCAGCAGCCTTGTAAATCCAGAATGCACTTCGGCTTTGTGAGCTTGGGGTGTGGCCATGATCTCCGTACAGCTGCCGAGGCATGGCCTGGTAGTCACTGTTAACCTGGCCGATTTGGTCTATTCTGGCAGCGGGGAACCCAGATATGGCCGATTCATCTAGGTTTCGACATGTGGCCCTGGACCATTTGGGCAGCAATTCATTGGATATCCTCTTTCAGCTTTCAACTTCCTAGCCTCAGCGAGAGCTGCATACTGAAATGTTCGCCAAAGTATTGGCTATAACTCTTAAGAGTAAGTACAGTATAAGAGTTTTTCCCCGAAAGTCACCAGCTCTCTAATCCCGCGGCCGTTGTCATGAAAGGATGGCCAAAATGTGAGTGTCCGTGTGGCATATTGTCATAGCATACTGCCAAATGTCTAGCTAGCTTTCAGAATTAATAATAAAGCCTGTTATACATATCGTTATAATACATTTGATTCATTTATTAAATTTATAAATGAAACAATTTACAGAATGTTACCTCCTGATGTTGAGAGGGGGTAGCAAAAGTAATTCTGGGTAACGTAGGAAAATGGCACACTGGAGCAGATTGCGGGAAGCCTCACACAACAGCCAGAGACAAATTGCAAATAAAGATAAAATAAATATTACACATTTCAGAAAAATAGGACCTGGGGTGCGTTGTACCTCACCAATAGACGTTTTATAACGATGTCAATGTGTTTCAGGCTGTATTATTACTTTAACTCATTAAGCTCACCACCCACAGCTGCGTCGCTCCCGCGATTGAGCCGCCCGTCCCCCACGTCCCCTTCACGCCACAGATGTATTTTTAGAAAGCATTGCTACACAATGGACTGTTGCGGTTGTCTTTTTGTTCGACTGGAACCGCTGTTTTTAACTCTCATAGATAAGGCAGCAGTTTCTGCATCAAGCAACTTAAATTGTCCAATGTCCGATACCTCACCACAGTGTCTGTCCTGTTTATGAGTTTAGCGGTTTTCCTCTGTGCAGGTTATCCGCAGATAGAATCTACTCCATTTTCACAGACTCTTCTCACGATAAGGTATGTCATGACAGCTTTCTTCGTTGCTTGGCATATCACTACTCATTATGTTAGAAAAATGTGTCAGGAACACAGAGCCCGAATGGCTCCACTGTCTGCATTGCACCCATCGGTTATTGTGCATGTTTACGTTATTATTGACTGTCTTTTCAATTTAGATTTCAAGAGATGATGCAATCAACAAAGTACGACTAGAAACAGAGGAAGTACTGAAAGGTGACTCACTGATTTCAGAAAAACAACTTTTTCTTTGCTAAATACAGAATGTGTGTGTCTGTGTGTATATTAGAGGTATAATACATTATATCCTCGTTGTCTTCCCCTTTGTAGTGAAATATCCTCAATCAGAGCCCTATGAGGTCATAGAATGCTTCAACACTGTGAGCAAAGACATTTTCCGCAATCTGGTGCTCAACGAATATAAGAGGTGAGCACCATCCCCTGTGTTACTGTCTAGCTGTTACTAATAGATCAGTTAAACTCCTTGGTGTGCCCTGCTAGTTGGTTTGGAGCATGTGCAGTAAGTTTATTTTGGCCATCAGGTGTGATGGCAGAGACCTGACTGCACTGAGGAACATCTCCTGTGAGGTGGACGTGTTGAAACCACTGCACGGCTCCGCTTTGTTCCAGAGAGGACAAACACAGGTAAACACAACGCTTGGAAATTTCAGTGCTGAACATGTATTTTCTTTCCAACTAGTAAATAGATCCCCAAGCACAAACATGTTTGGTGTCAGACGTTACCTTCATTTGTCTCTGCAAAAGCCTTTTGTAAACAAATACATGCATATGAATAAGATCATAATTACACCACAGGTACTCTGTGGCGTAACATTTGATTCCCTGGAATCCAGTATTAAAGCTGACCTCATCACCACAGCTTTAAGGTAGTTTTTAATTTGCACCTTTTGTCCAATTGTTTCATTGTGGTTTTTACAACCAGCTTAGAAGGGCTGACAATATCAGGATTATTCAGATTGTAAAAAGAAATTACATACATATCTATGGTTGCCTGCATATGTTCAAGTCCTGAACAGGTTTGCCATAGTTGTACTGTTAATAAAACCCATTTTCAAATGTTTGTGGACTAATTAAAATCATGTCTCCTATTCATTTTGTTGCAACAGTGGTATTAAAGACAAGAATTTTATGCTCCATTATGAAGTAAGTCAACTCACATACTGCTATTACTTGTGTTACTGTAGTATTTACCCTTCTTCCTCTATTTCATATCTGTAATTGACCCTACATCACACATCCATTATTTTCAGTTCCCTCCATATGCTACCAATGAGATTGGCAAGATGGGGGGTATAAACCGGAGAGAGCTTGGTCATGGTTCGTATATGTTCAACTTTACATGTATTCCACCTGCATGGAATACCTGTCTACCTCTTCTCTGAGTTCCTTTGTGTGTGTGTTTGTTTCTCTCAGGGGCCCTTGCAGAGAAGTCTCTGAGACCAGTCATTCCCAAAGACTTTCCCTTTACCATCAGAGTCACTGCTGAGGTGCTGGAGTCAAACGGTGTGTCCTGCTCCATGGGAGTTTCATATTCATTCTTACCCCACTAGACGCTATACCTCCTTTGTTGATCAGTGTTGACCATGTTGAGTGGAGGAATCTGGTTTTGCCTACTAGGAATGAGACTAAATATCATCTGCTGTCTCCCTCTCAGGCTCCTCTTCTATGGCCTCAGCTTGTGGAGGAAGTCTTGCTCTGATGGATGCTGGTACTTAGACCCCATTGCATGGCACTCAACTGCTTCATTCACAATTTATCCTAAAATACAATATACTAATTACTTAACTTAGCGGATATGTGCATAAGCATTTGGATACCCCCTAGGCATGCGAAATAACCACTTGCAGGAAAAAATGATGTGAGGGGACAGCCTTGTGAAAAAAAAAGAAGTAAGCCCCCACCTGCACAAGCTAAAAAAGACGCAAGATAAAATGCCCGCCCACAAAGGTGGCGCTGAAGGTGACGGCAAAGGTGGCGGCGAAGCCTGCGGTCCGCAGAAGGAAATCAGTCATGTGAAATATAACTGCGTTCTGTCTATATATAGGCCTATTATATACAATAGGCCTATATTATATATATATATTGGTGTATATATATATGTGTATATATATATATATATAGGTATATTATCATATATTGGTATATTATCATATACCAAATATATGAAATGTCTCAAACGAATATGTACAATATAGGACTAACACTAAATAGGCCTACTGTACGTTCTTGTGTCTGAGACGCGTCGCCATGCACGCAGGGTTTGGAATTCTCAAGAGCTTCATTTGTTATTTTTCGTTCGTTCCTATAACTATATAGGCCTAATTATAAAGGTGAATGAAGGTTTAGATAAAGTGCAGCGTGCTAATTTTAGTTTGACGATATTCGCTTGCAAAACCAAATATCTCGTTGAAAAAGGACAGTGAAGGACACTGAATTCTTCATTGCGGATATGATTGTGTGTTTCGTCTGTCAACATATTAATGTCTCACGAATCAATCAAATTTTACGATAGGCTATAATATAAAACAAATTAAAATAAGTGTGTCTTGTGTCGGACACACATCGCCATACGCGCAGAGTAGAGTTCTCAACTGCTTGATTCATTATTATTCGTTCGTTGATATAATTATACCAGTTTGGACTTGTCCCTCAAACGAATATGTCTGTCAAATTTTACAATATAACCTAGAAAACTAATATGCAGAGTATAGAGTTCTCAACTGCGTGATGGGTTATTATTCGTTGTTTCATATAATTATGTAATTAAAAGGGTTAATGTCATTGTTGCCATTATTATTATATCCTACCTTATTACCTAACAATGTAGGCATTTCCTTGTGGAAATAGGCGGATGCAGAAATAGGCGGAGCTGGGTTGGGGGTGTCCTCGCGGCGGGGGTTGGCCCTCCCGCGCGTGTAGCTTCGAAGCACTGGTGGTCGGACTGTAGTCAAACTGTAGTTGCACTCTCGCACATTTTAGCCCTCGCACGGGTGGGTGCATACGAAGCATTTATGTTGTTGGTTCATTTGACCTGTTCTTTAAATACTTTTCATATTAGGCAAGGTTTTCAGGAGTAGTACACAATAAACAGGAGATGAGTGGGAGGACCCTGACATTAGAGAGGTGTGGTCTCTGAATTGCAGGTGTGCCCATCTCCTCTGCTGTGGCTGGCGTAGCCATTGGTCTCATCTCCAAGCCCAGCGCAGAGAAGCCCAATGAGATACAGGACTACAGATTACTCACTGACATTCTGGTGTGTATGTGTTTTCTAATCAATGTTTTCATTTAAGGTGCTGTAGGTAAGATTTAAGAGTTTGAGTGTAATTTGTTCGAAATTACACTGCCATCCATCAGCTATTAGTGAGTGAAATGCTCTGTGAGAATATATTTTTCGGGTTCACTGTGCCTGCCTCTGTATGAGCCAATTTTCATTTTAGACCGCTCCCGGCTCTTTTCTGACCAAGCATCTCTTCCATGATTGGTTCGGGGAAGCAATCTTGCCTGTGAATCACAGGTGAGTGAAATGCAATGCTTCTCAATGGCGGAGAAACGTAGGGACGGCGGGAGCAGAGAGGGAGGGGATGTTTTTTTTGTTTCGTTTTCAAAATCTCTTCTGCTCTTTTCTTCTGTCTCTCTTACCTACAGCACCTTTTAAATGGCAAAAATGCCTGCTTTTGTAGTATATGATCTATGGATAAAGTTGTATATGATCTAAGGATTTTATTTCAACACAGGGAATAGAGGACTACCTGGGTGACATGGACTTCAAAATGGCTGGAACAATCAAGGGTATCAATGCCTTACAGGTGAAATGGATAAAGGCTGTGAAAGTGGCAATGCTATTGTCATGCTTGTGTTTTCAGTGTGTTTGCCTACAATTGCAGACCTGCCAACCTGTACGCATTTTGCATAGCAGGTACACATTTTGACATCAAAGTATGCTAGTACGATTTGTCTAAACTACTGTCTAAACTCTAACACTACGCAAAAAGCGTAGTAAGTACTCAAGTCCAACAGCAAGAGGCAGCAGCGACTAACCTGCCGAACAGCAAAAGAAGATATCATTCCACCTGCCTTCACCCAATTATGAAGCAGGGATGATCGTGT
>OMNO01079218.1:0-13545 GCA_900303215.1 Trachyrincus scabrus | reverse complement strand
ACGTGAGAAGGAAGGCGGTGTTCCCCTGTGGAAGGCGAGGTTCAGGAACAACACTGAACAACAAGCTTGTTAGGTGATGCAGATCCATGTGGTGGGGTGATGGGTAGGGCCACTCATTGTATGCTATGGATGTTGCAACGTAGAAATATAAACATGCGTTTAGCTTGTGAAATATATATTTGTCTACTCAAGCCCAAAAATGACTTGAGCATCGCCGGAAAACAGAGAATGGGCCCAGAAAATATTCCATATCAAATTTAATAATGGGTTGTGCAATTTCATGTTTGCCCAAAGGTAGGGCTGAACAATTAATTCGAAATATTATCAAAATCGCAACATGGCCAAGTGCAATATCCAAATCGCAGGAGCTGCAATTTTTTGATAAGGGTAAAATTTGTAAATGTAAATTTATAACACCATTATAAATGGTGTTATAAAGATACCCTGCCCTGCCCTGCCCTACACATGTTTTTCTCCGGATGTAAGAAAACATGTTTGTTTGGTACAGACCGCAAAAAATGTTACATCATGATTTTAATAGCTTCTTCAGTGAAAATGAAAATTGTGATGCAAAAATGATCATTCCCACTAAGAGTGAATCATATCGCAATTGCACTATCTGTCAAAATAATCACAATATGATTTTTTTTTACCATATCATCATTCAGCCCTACCCAAAGGTCAACAGGGCCAAAGCCGCGTTACTGCAGACGGAGACCATACCCCACACATTAGTCAAGTCGAGTCAAAAACACACTAAGAGTGCAATGAGTAAAAGGTGTAGAATCAAGACAGCAACAGCAAAATAACGACGATTAAAGGGAAAATCACGATGAAGCTTAAACAAAAATGTGATCAATTAACAGTACGATTAAAAGCAGTTGTGATGTTTGGTTGTTCAGAGTCATGGCAGAGTTGAGTGAGTCGTGTACATGTATTTAGCGCCTGCTAAAGACCACCTAAATGCTACCAGACCACAGCCATAGCTTTCTTTAAATAAATAAGATAGCATAATTGAACTTAATTGGACTGAAAAACCTACAAAAATGAATAAATGCATAAGCACTATCAGCATATTTAATGTATTATTCATCCATTATTTACTTCCATACAGGGGCGGACTGGGATAATAATTTGAAAATTGAATATTGAATCATTTCAGTCCAGGCCAATCTCCACATTCACTCCATTCAGACCACGTGTACTGTAATCTTTCTGTTCACTGTTTATGCCACGAACATATATTTTATTTTTAGTTTAAAAAAAACACCTAAAATAGTAAAAAACAGCCAAGTGTCTTCAGTTTCAAGAGTTAGTCAATTGCACTTCCATAATTAAGTCAACAGGACTACATATTCATTCATATATATAATTGTTTGCACTTTTGGAGTGTTTGTTTTGCACCTGGCATTTCCTCAGAGCGCTGACTGGACGTGTGTTTATCATCATGAAGCTCTGGTAGCTCTGAGTAACTGTACAGGTCTTTATTTTGTACATTATTTCCATGAATACGCATCTCTCCTATATAGCATGATTACGTTTTTTATATAATCAACTCGGGAAAGGTAGTTGTGATATGACGCGCTGAGGGCGGCCCTGCTAGTATGTTTTTTCGTTTTTAAACACCAACCACGTCCCTTGCTCGTAAAGATATCTGTAATTTTACGGCGTTTAGCGGCACTTTCCTCCCGGCTTTTCATCTTTTATTGTGCTCCCTCTCAGCTCTACCTTTTCTCTTTCTCTCGTTCGCTCTTTCTCCTGTGCTGTCTATTTTTTTTATTTTGTGTGCACGCGACCAATAGGGGACTGTAACTGCCCTGTGTTGTTTTCTCTTTGATTTACCCCTTTAATTTAGCCTTTTTTAACACTGACAATCAATCAGCTTGCCAGGCTAATACGCACATCTGGTCACATTTCTGTGAATGCTGATGGCTACCAATAGAGTGAGCTCCCCCGAATGAAACGGTGTAATTAGCACACTAGATCGGCATACTTAATATTCATACTTGATCTTCATCAAGTATTTTAGTTATTTGGACCCCCTCGAAAACGAGTAAACCTAAACTCTCAAATCAAAATAATAACCAAAAATATGGGATTGTGCCGGAATGTGAAGCAATGCAATGTTCAAATTCTGGATGAAAGCAGAAGTGATCATCATAACACAGAAGATACAATTGTGCGGATCAGATTTAAACTGTAAAAAAAAAAAAAAAGATTCACATTATTCTCATATTCACAGATCTCAACATTCCCAGGTCATCCATCCCACGGCCAATATGGCGGCCTTCATGAGAAGAAGCACAGCTCTCGTGCTCCTGTCTATCACAGGACTCCTGGTGCTTTTCAAAAGCCAACACCTCCAATTCGACGAATTGAGTAAATGCGCTTGCAACAAGTGTATCGCAGAGGGTGATCAGTGGTTCATGGCCCGGTTTAACAAAATGGTTCATCCCTTTTTCACACGAAAAAGCAATATCTCAGCCCAAAATTACCTTTGGTGGACGGTAAATATGATTACACATTCAATGTTCCATGTGGCTCCTCTGAAAGGATCTCTAACTATAACTAACCAGATACAAATAAACAATAAAATATAGTAAATAATATAAATAATAGTTTGAACTCAATGAAAAACCCCAACATTAGATAGGCACCCATGTTCATAATAATGAGTAGTAGTAGTATTAGTAGTACTAATACCAGCCAATACCAGTTTCATAGTTGTATCTGAAAGACGAGGCTGACAAATCAGACTTTAGATATGAATCTAAAGTCTGATGGCAGACAAGCTCAAATTTCATGTAGACTGGCCACTGTAGAAATATGCTTATTAAAATCCCCTTCTAAAAGTTTCGTCTACTCTCGCAAATTAGTTTTCTTTGGTACAATATCTCCATAACAAAACAGGAAACAAGGCATAACTCTGCCCCTTGCAGTTTTTGGTTTCCGGCCCGGGCTCTGTGCTGTCTCCCCCCAGACGGTCTACTATAACATAGTAGGACTGTTGTATCCCAGATTAGAAAGACGATAATAATCCAATATAATAATTTTTTTTCTTCTTCTTTGTATGCCAGAAATTGCAGAATGACAAAAACGACTTGGGCACCTTCAGACAGGTCATGGACCAAGTGTTTAAACTCTTCCCCGATGGCCAGGGCTTCATGGACTCCGGGCCCCAGCGCTGCAGGAGCTGTTCCGTGGTGGGCAACTCTGGGAACCTGCAGGCCTCGCACTATGGTGCCCTCATTGATTTTAGCGATATTGTCTTCAGGTAAAAGTCCCAGTGACAGATGACTCGGGTTGAACTTTGACAGACGCTATAGTATTTATCTATAGTTCCCATTTCATGGGAATCTTAAATTTCTTCCTTTGACTCTTCCATTCAATTTGCTGCAAACATTCATCACACAGTTTGCTCTTGAGCCCTGAATATGAAACAAATAAAAGATATATTAAAAAAAAAATCATATCAATCAATCAATATATATTGTGTAGCTATCAACCACACACACTCCACAATGAGTACACAAGTAACCAGGAGGAACACACAGAATGAATACGTAAAGATTGATCTTAATTACCACTGTAACTGCACCATTTAGAATGAACGGTGCACCTACCGAGGGCTACGAAGAGCACGTGGGGAAAAAGACCACGTTTCACCTCATGTACCCGGAGAGTGCTGTGGATTTGGCAGATGGCAGCACCCACCTCATGTTGTTCCCCTTTAAAACACAGGATCTCCAATGGTTGATTAGCGCCTTCACCACCGGCTCCATTAAGTTGTGAGTCTGTGGGCATTATTAACACGGTCACACATACACACACACACACACACACACGTTGCAAAACCGAAGCCATCGGGGAGCCAATGGGCCTTATTGACCTAGCGGCCATCTTGATTCTAAACGCTAGCTGGGTGGGCAGAACTGAGTTTTTGACTGTGAAGTGGTTTGTCGGTCAACAAGTGTATGGGTGCTGGGACTTTTGTTGTTTTGTGTGAGCAAGACAATGTGTAATATGTGCAATTCCAGCAGCGTGTTTGCACATTTGATTAATTTGATTGATAATATTCAATTTCTCAAATATAATAATTCAAAATTCCTGTTATTGCATGTTAGGGTTGTATGTTCGGTATTGTTAAGGGTTAAACTCAAGGAGAAGGGTGACAGGGATCTATGATATTCTTATTGCCTGAAATATCCTTCCTGAAATATCTGTATCTGTAACGGCATTTAATTGTATTTATATTAACAGCACATACCAACCCGTGAAGGCAAAGATCAAAGCTAATAAAGATTTTGTGAGTATTATCATTGTTTTTGTAAAGAAATATCGTTTGGATATCACTTGTAGAGGCTAAATATGAGATTATCATGCACCTGCAGGTCATGATTCTCAATCCTGAATTCATCAAGTATGTCTATGAAATTTGGCTGGAAAATAATGGAAGTTATCCATCCACTGGCTTTCTGGGTCTGATGCTTGCAATGCACATTTGTGATGAGGTAAGTTTCCCTATAGGATTATATATGTTAACACCTAACACCCTTTGCATAATACATTTAAGTCTGAGTTTCTATGTGGTTTAAATCAAGTTGAGGATCTGGGCAGACGGAGAGAACGTGTTGTTCTCTCTCAATGAGTATGGATAAAATGCATGCATAAGTATATAATAATGGGTAATCTGGCACAAATCAAATCAAATTATCAATTATTTCATTTTATGTTAATGTTATGCTATGGTTGATGAGCAAACCACCTTTAGTTAGATTACTGTCACATTTGCATGCTTTAATACACATATGAAGATAACGGCAATGTGTCTTCCCAGGTGAATGTCTTTGGATTTGGAGTGGACCAAAATGGAAACTGGAGACATTACTGGGAAGAGCTCAAAAACAAAAACCTTCGAACTGGAGTGCATAGTGGAAAAGAAGAGTACAAACTCATTCAGACATTTGCAGCGAAGGGAAAAATTACTTTCTTTGCAGGTTATTAACCATTACACACACACACACACACACACACACACACACACACACATGCACGCACAATGGTGGTGTGGGCTTGGACACATTCACTATTCAAATTTAGTTTTGCAAGTGTTGCCGGTGAATGTATAACCAATGGAAATTAAGCTATATTGTATATTTCATGTTAGCCGATGTGGATTTATTGCATGTTGATATCTATGCGGCCTATTCTACACATTTGTGAAGTTCAATGCATTTGAAACTCAAAAATACATAGTTGTGTGTATGCTTGCTTCTTTCCTGAATCCTTTAAATCGATTTTTGTCTTAAAATCTTTTTACTGTTATTTGACAGTGTTCTGCACTCTCTCTCTCCATTGGGGCTACTGGTAGGCCTATATATGAACAGGCAAGATAGTATCTAGATATTATAATAATATGATTCCTTTTTCAAAACATGAAAAGGGGCATGAAAAGTGAATCGGTTACTTGGCCCATAACTAACCTACCCAGCAAATCCGTATTTGTGTACAAATTTCAACAGCCAATTTATAATATAGTTAGGATTGGGAAAATATATGTCTGGCCTATACTATTTAACCTATTTCAATAATAATTAATTAGTAGGCTAATAAGTTGTAATAGGCTAATTGTATCTTTTATTCACATTATTGATATTTTTTATGTAGGTCTATAAATACATACAGTAGCCTATGCTAAAGCAAGTCTTACTTTTAGGCCTATACCTTCCTCATGCTTTCCCTGCCATACATACAGAAATGAAAGCCTAACCTTTATTTGCATTGCTATCTGAAATGCAAAATGTTTCTACGACAACAAGTTCACCTTAAAACAACCTTTATTGCAATTAGGGACAATATTTGTTACTTTTCAAAGCACTTCAAAAGCATTTTAAAATGTTTGATCTATATATTTTTGTTCAAATTATAGTAAGTAGGCCTATGGACTACCATATGGACATGGTGGATATTGGACATGAAGACCTTGATGTGTATATGTATATATATTTTATTATTATTGCTGTAGCCGAGGCTATAGGCTACTAGTTTATAGTTGATAGTTTATAGGCCAGATAGTTAAGCCTAGTTTACAGAAAGAAGCTTATGTGTCTGCTAAATATAGGCTAAATGTAAATTATATGTAAAACATTCAAGCGATAGTTTACATAACATTGACATTGCAAAACAAAGTACAGGCAATAACAATGCAGCAAGTAACCCACAGCAGGGGTTCAAATGAGATGAAAGTGAGGAGGAACAAAGTTGCAAAAGTGTGTGTGGAGAACTGACTCAGTGGGATTAGTTATATGGTGTAAGGTCGTGTCAGTTTAAATGTTGTCGACCAATATCTTCAGATTAATGACATACTAGCCTACAAGGACCAGGTGCTGTTGTTGATTTTTTTTTAAGATACACTTTTAATGGTTAAGTCCTTGTTTAGTTGGTAAAGTTAAAATACACCAAAGGTTTGGGAATAACTTTGGCCAAAAAAAAAAAAACAATGCCCGACGATTCGATTCGATCTGGTTGTCATCAGATAGGCTAACTGAAGAACAAGACGGCCATCTAGTGACACGATTGTGCATTGCAGAACAATTACTTACAACGAAATAAAACGGTGTGCCTATAAATTACGAATATTGGTTGCAAGAGGTATTATTGTTTCTATGTTATTGTAGCCTGCATAGTGTTACTGTACAAATATGCTGCCAAAACATCCTAGAGCAGATACTGGTTGAGTTTTTTTCATAGGACAAGAAAAAAATTTCTATGATGAACCTTTTTCATGTTGTAGCTCATGTGACTGGGCTACGGTACACGGTACAGATATAACAATATGTAAATATATCTGTAAGAATATGCTTTTAATCTAGACTTGAACTAATGAAGACAGCACAGGTGCTTGTGTTATGTTTAGGAATTTATTATCCACATACTTCGATACACGTTAATTCAGATACATATAAATGGTCTGTATGACTATTATGTCATCAGACATATGTCTGATGACATAATAGTTATCACTAAAGGACATAATGTCAAACTTTAAAGGGCACATTTTCAGAGCTTCCTTTAAAAAAAATCACCAGCGTTCTTTCTTTAATACTTTTGAATAAAAAGAGGTGGCGAACCACTGTAAAATGACCTGTATCCCTTGATAAATAAATTGACTCGTTCTCATGGGGGCGCACTGTTCAGACAGTTAAAGTAAACAGCCTTCTCTCAGCCTGTGGTAAACGCGACTACAGCTGAGTGTAGGATGTTTACATAAACTTAAGCCTGAATAACCGTGTCACGCTTAAGGACAGAGTCACCGTCGAGTGGCATCCTCCAGATCCAGCATCCAAGCAGCTGACAGTACAGCTTTCGATCACGTGACCTTGCCAAAGGTTATTCCAAAATACACAGAAAACCACATTAGGCCACCTACATGAATGATATATTAGATTAAAAACCAGACAGACAGACATACGTGGTGCTGAAGACAGTCGGCGGCAGCAAACATCAGACTGAAAGCTTTACCAAATGACAGCTTCCAGTCGGGGATGTTTACAGCTCCAAACTATCTGGAATAACGGCAGATAACGCTGTCCGCTGTGCGATCCTTTTTCTGAGAGACGATGTTGAATACAAAAAAAAGTGACATCTCTTGACTAACACTATATTTGACTATTACGTCATGTGACAGAGCATAGACTTTACGAGATATAGACTCTTTTCCTAATCTTTCAGGCTGGAACACTGCAAATGGTTGCAGCAAATAGGGTCCTACATGGACCCATCTGAATGACCTACCAAGAGCGCCGAGAGTAAAATACTAAACTAAATCAATGTAAAACAAACAGGTCACAACGGAACACACGGACATCAACCAACTACAACGTTCACAGTAGCCTATGTTTAGTATCAACTGTATGCAGTGAATTATGTGCAAACAAGACAACTTCTTATTCCTCAAATGTTTAATTGATCCGAGTATATCAAAACCCACATTTGTTATCTTTGTTGGAAATGGCTATAAAGAAAATACAACATCACGCCAGATGAGCTAAGCAACATTAGTTTGTTGTAAGGTTAGTTAAGTTACACAGCTGAGAAAGATACAGCTGGTTGCAAGGCCAGCTACGGTGTCCTCGCTGTTAACAATATGCTAACTTCAATGGCAACAGAGCATTAAAGTTACCAGCGTTTGCCATCGTGCACAACAACTACAGTAGCCGTTGAGGTAGATACACAGTTACTTTAGCTTCTCTGTAAAACGGTCAGAGCAAACATTGTGATTTGTTACGCTGTGTTTACAGCGTTAGCCTGGGCTAGCTAGCTCCCGGATTTAGCCTATGCTAGCCTGCCTATATACATATACCCTTCTGTTGTCTGAGGCTTCCTTACCACCAAATACAACACTTGTCCCCAGAGATCAAAGTTACATCCTTGTGAACAAATATCGTTGTAGTTTCAGATGTCTTTTTTTGTTGTTTTGACCACCCTGTCAAGTTTCCTTCCGTTTTCATTCACTTGTCTTTATTTTGACCTTTGGTTACTCGACACCAACATTGACGTCATTGCCATGGCAACCAAACCCCGCCCACCGTGACTGGCCAGGATTAATGCTATGTTCAAAATTCTTATCTAGATAACTATAATATATAGTATATATTATATATAAAATATAGGTTCCTATAATACATCTATGATCTATGCTCTTTTGCGATGTGTCATTCAGCAAAACAACTTGGAACGTGGAAGAAATTAAGTCCTAAGATAACGGTTTACGTGTCCTTGACGAATGTGCAGGCTATCATTTGATATCGCAATCAAGAGTCAATAGTCAAGAGATGTTATGTTAGAGAAAGTGAGAAAATGAGTCCTACATATTTACTTACATTAATATAGGCCTACTGTATACAATCTCTATGTATTTTGTATTCTATATATTGTCACCACATAAACACTAGAGGTGATTATTCTACCCATTACAAGTGGAAGGGTGGGTATCTGCAGCTACTTAATCACAAAAAAACAATCAAATCCCATATGACAACTGTATTATTATTATTATTATTATTATTTGTTTAATCCAATGTGAAAACTCTCTTCCCTTGCACATTGATCAGCACTGACATTACAGAATCCGAATCAGAAACAGTTTTATTGCCAAGTATCTGTTAAAATACAAGGAATTTGCCTCATACATAGGCCTACACGAATTATAAAGCCTCTTAAATCGCCAGCTGTGTCAAAGAAACAGAGCGAACGGAAAGCCAAAGTACAAAGAAACATGAGGCACAAGCTTTTCAATTTGACAGCTGTAATCTATAGGCCGATACTATTTAATACTAAGCTAAGCACTATTAGGTTCATGAAAATTGACTCGTAAAAATGTCAAACATAGGCCCAAAAGTAGGGGTCTATACAACTGTAGTCTCACAAATCAGACTTTAGATTCATATCTAAAGTCTGGTGGCAGAGGAGCTCACATATGGATGAACGGGGCCTTTCACTTTCTTTCGCATTATATTTGTTTCGACCAATGAAATTGCTGGAGGCGGGGATCTGTAAGTGCATAATTGGCAAACACAAACTCGGCCAGCAGTAGTAAACCGTAAAAAAGTGTCTGTAAAGGTTTCAAATCAACATCGTGTAGATTAGCCACTATAGTAAAATACACTTATTAAAATCCCCTTCTGAGAGCTTCATCCACTCGCGCGAACGAAACAGAAAAACAGAAGGCCTAACTCCGCCCCTCGCCGTTTCTGGTTTCCGGCCCAGTCTCTGTAGTAGTATAGTAGATCAGTAGTAGATCAATACAACTGTAACTAGGCCTGTGTATTATTTTGAATAACTAATAACGAATAACTTTAATATATAATAACTATTTTTGTAGTAGAGGACAGGGAAATATTTGCTTTTGCATTGAGGTTTACTTGGGTAGTATTAGGGGGCCCCCTAGTGGCCTTAAGGCCCAGTGCATCTGGCTGAGTGAGGTAATTAAGGGCGGATTAATGAATAGAATGCCGTTTTTTTAAGGACATTCAAGACTTCCCTGCTATGACCTACAGCACTTTAGTGTGTAGATATTCATGTATTATGTTTTCATGTACTTTTCTCCTGTTCCTTCATGAATGCCTCCATTTGTGCCCACAGATGGAGGGAATTCTGTCTAATCTAGAAGGACAAAATAAGACTCTTACTTGTGTCTGTATTTTTTTGTTTTGTTTTAAAAGTGTTAGTATGTCTTCTATGATCTTGAACATTCGTGAACACCCTTGAGCTTTCTACTCTACTCCTAACTCAGGTCCCGTTATTTTCATGATGTTGTGGGGCGTCACGACGAGATACTATACCGCCACGTGTGTGTGGATCATAGGTGTGGATGTGTGGAGCTCCGTCTGGAAGTGATTAATGTTGATGGCTGCGTCTGAGAGAGTGAAGCTTCTCGGACACTTTTTAGTGTAACGCCACAGTGTGAGGCGCACTTCATATAGGCCTACAACACCGCTTATTATAATGCTATTACTCAATGATGAGTACTAGATACAAAATAAGTAGGCCAATCACAAAGTTGGCGTGAGCCGTAACCATGTGGATAACCTCACCCCTTTGACCTGAAACAAGGGGTTCACTTACACTTTGATGGAGTAAATAGCTGCAGTAGAAAAGTGACATAGTGCAGGTTTAACTAATTAATTAAGAATAAACACTGACCTGGTATTATCCATACATGTTTAATATCTGTATGCCACAGACAGATCTACACACACTCACGCACGGACACACGCACACACACACACACACACACACACACACACTCATAGTTTGAATACGTTTAATCAATTCCATATAATTACAGGCCAATATAATTGTTAAACAATGCATTGGAAACATTTTATGCAAATCTTTATTGGAATTGGCGAAAATGGAATGGGGCCAGAGAAAAATGGCCTGCGGG
The DNA here is from genome assembly GCA_900303215.1 of Trachyrincus scabrus. NCBI lineage: Eukaryota > Metazoa > Chordata > Actinopteri > Gadiformes > Macrouridae > Trachyrincus > Trachyrincus scabrus. The sequence goes on along the minus strand of OMNO01079218.1, from coordinate 2,597 downwards.
GTGCTTGATATAGGCTAATTGATATAACAATACTGTTATTATGTATGGAAATACTTGGGTGAGAGAATCTAGCTATCTACCTAACCGGAACAAATGGATTCCCTTGTCACTTTGTGTGGTCTGAAATTGCCCTGGACTATTACGGTTAGTGCAAATCATTTTCTCTGTGCAGTAGAGTGGAACATACTCTGTATCTGAGTCTTCACAGGCTGGGCGGCTACAGAGTGCCAGAGATTCCATGATAACGACAAAGTCTTACTCCGCCTGTCTTCATTCTCATGCATCGCTTACCACAGATGTGGCTTACAATACAATTTGAATACTTTGCAGTTGCTTCTTTCCAAATAAGCCCCCCCAAAATTTTTTTGTTTTGATTCAGCAAAAAAAAGGGTGTTTGGACACTATTCTTGATTCACGACAATTGAAAGCACTACTTTTTGCATCCATGAAAAACATCTTCATTTAGTCACTTAGCAGATGCTTTTATCCAAAGCAAATTCCAAATGAGGTCAAGTAGGCCTACCGGCAATCAATATTGGAGCAACTCCAAAATTTAAGTGCTGAGTTGATGGATGAATGTGATTCAGAAACCAGGGTTAGTAACATTTATTTAGAATATAGCCTAATCAGCCAGTGATAAGTTGTCATCCGATTGTGTGTACTTCTCAGACTAAAAATAACTGCTGTTACACTTTGAAGCTCTTCATGAAAGTAGCCGTTGTAAGGATTATATTCACCTTAATTTTGACCCAAAGAATGTATTTCTGATAATGTACATTTTGCACTACATGCATTGTAGTATTTATTATTATTTATGATCATTATTCGGCTGATTATTTTACACTATTTTCATGGTGACAACTGATCAGATGAGACTGTTCTGTATTCCACAGATCTTTTACTTGTCTGGACTCGAAGGGGGTTTTGACAAGAAAACATTACAAGAAACAACAAGAAACAAACAGAATCAGTTCAAATGCACACATGTGTGCAAATGTGGCTGCAAAAAGAGCATTACTAGGAAGTGGTATAAGGCTGAATCCCCCAAATATATATATATATATATATATATAGTCAAATGTGTTCAATGGAAAAAATGACACACATTAAGACTCCAACAACCTATGTTTGAGAAGAATTGGTAGAGCTGGAGTTAAGGATTGATAGGTCTTGGGGTTGGATTGATTTGCTGAAATATGTAAACTTTTTAGGCTTATTTAATTTTCTGTACCTGCTTGCATTTTCTGAAATTTGTATTTGTCTATTTGTATCTTTTTCCCTTGTATTGCTACATTGTTGTTCTATGTGCTGAATGCCATGTCTAATGTAAAATGCATATATGCGTTGACCTGCCCTCACATGGTTCTCTAGGCAAAGCCGGACTGCTAGACAGCTGGACTGATGGAAATTCAAAGGTTTCCAAGAAATCCTCCTGTCGAATTAGAGCAGCCGTGTCTAAGACGTTATGCAAGTGGAAAAACCTTAAGCCCATCCACTCCAAAGGTTTAAGAGGTTTTTAATCACAGTGTCCAGCGACAGGTCCCATGGAAGATCAACAGGATTACATTCCACTTTTTAGGTGGAGCACAACAGTATTGATCTGAATGCAAGGTCAGTTGTCCATTTAGCCAACAGACTAAATACATTTTCCCTTGTCTCCGTCTCTGTCTCAGTTTATTTTTTTATTAATTTTTTTTGTCCTTAAGTCGTTCTTGGCTATTTCTGGAAGAGGTACATTATCTGACTATGACCTTGTTCTTCTTATTCAGATTATTCAGAATAATATGTGCATGTAAACGTGTGTGTTCTGAATGCCACATTCGCAACAGCTGGTTTGAGTCAAAGTGGCCATTGCCCACCTCATCACGCATAGTACTGGATGGAAAGCGGTGCTTAAAAAGAAGCGTTTAGCCCACCACAGGCAGCGGTATAGGTATAGGCACGACCCATAAGCCACCTTAATGAAGCTTTATCATTTAGAGGTTAGCCAGGATGTTAGCACGGCTGGAACACATGGGTGCACTCTTAACTATTTCACATGGGGTGTAATAGAGATTAGGGCATAATAACGATTATTCAGTTTCCTAGTAATGGTATCCTCCATGCTGGCTAAGAGGGGTATTACTTGCCTAAAAAAGCCTTGTCGTCTGGCTGCCTCTCCAGTTCATCCTCGACGGCCTTTTGAAGGATTTATGTTTTGTGTTAAGTAAGGCTGAAGCTACTCATGTTATCTCACTCCATCAATAGCAAATACATTAACAATATCTAGTCACTGCAACAAGCACACTATTAATTTACCGCGACCTGTCCCCACAGGGGCCCCCGATGATTGTCGGAGGCAAGGAGGTGTATCCGCTTACCCCTCCGTGGGACACGCTGTCGCTGCTGGGCCGATCAATGTCTCATTGAGCGGAGAGGAGGGGAGGGCCGGCGCGCATGCAGCCAGGCAGGCAGCCAAGTGGCCCGCCATGGACGCCGGCGGGCGGTCACCCTCCTCCACCTCAGCTCGAGTGACGCGGTCACCCAAGAGCTCCCAGCAGGCAGGACAGCAGAGACAGAGAGGGGGGGATGCACTCACTCACTCCACCCTTAACGCC
>OMNO01079217.1:0-13987 GCA_900303215.1 Trachyrincus scabrus | reverse complement strand
GCAAACACACTCAGGAGGAGCTCCAGCATGTACCACCTGCTCTGTTGTTCAGACTACCACAAAATGACAATAAACCGGTTTACCCATCAACTGCCTGTGTCCTGCTTTGGGAGAAGCCCGGGAAAGCCATTGGAGATGGCATGTGGCACATGCCACATCCACATGTCGAGAAATATAGAAATCCGAAACTCTAAACAAAAGTAGCCCAGCTTGTATCTGCCTCTCGGAACGCTCTCTTGCTCGGATGTAAACAAGTTCCCGTAATGTCGACTAGTTTATTCTGAGGCTTTTTGTTTGGTTTGTGGGTACATTTCAACAGCTTGGGACACTATGATCACACTATGATGACACTGAAAACGTGGCTGTGCCTTTGGAATGTCACTTTAATGTCAAGCCCTGCAAGATATCAATGGCAATGATAAGGATTACGGCCAAGGCTGTTACGTGCCTGGTGAGAATGTCACTGTAGATGAACAACTGTTACCTACCAAAGCGTTCTGTCATTAATGCATAACAAATAGTCAAGTAGTGCCATCACTGCTATAATTCCCATATTAATACGCCTGTTTTTTATTTTGTGAGCTGGTATTGTACTATCCAATGTTGGGACAGTTTTATCTGATCAACATAGAGTTCTGACCAATCAAAGGTCTGCAGTGTTGCTCACTCCTGAGCAGAATGACATAAAACATATTTGATATAGCCACCGATTAATGTGAGGAGACGGACAGCATGAAAAAGATACATAATAGAAAAGGATAATATGTCTCTTTGCTAGAGACATATTGTAACCCTATGATAAAAATTACCATGTAATGAACATTTTAATGGACAAATATTTATAGATCTTCCGGCTGTATATTTTCCATGATCAACATGTTCAAAAATTGTTTATCCCCTTTAGATGGAAGCCAGGGCAAGAACAGAAGTGGCCGGCTCAACAATGGCATTCCACAGGTTCCCCAAAAAGCAGCTTCATCTGCGCTGGATGGCCAACATTGCTCCCTGCCTGTGCATGCGTACCGGGAACAAATCCTTCAGCTAGTAAAGGACAACAGCGTGGTTGTGGTGGTGGGAGAGACTGGCTCAGGGAAAACTACACAGGTAAGATGGCAGGTGTAAACATCCGCTAGAAAATTGCAAACCCATTTTCTTGCATCCTGTCTTTTTATTCTAACTGGGACTTCTCTTTTTCATCTTCTTGCTGTAATCAAGAATACTTGTACTTATCAATCTATAGACACTCTTAACCATTTCCTCCTTTTCTTAATTGATAAGTTTATTGGTTGGGATTATTTCAGTTAGGGCTGTACCCTAATGGTCGTTCAGAAAGGCCAGTCGATTGGAATTATCTTAGTTGAACAATCATGGTTTTTTTTATGTGCATTCTCATAACCAAATAAAACAGGATATAGATAGAGGCTTATGATAACTTGGGAATGCTTAACTTACTCTTACTTCTACTACTTTTGTATGTGATTGATTGGCGTGATTGTATGCAACACAAGGATGCAAATCAACAAAACTATAAGCCTGTTGATTGATCCATCGCATATTCTCTTGCATAGATCGCATATTCTCTCGCATAGATCTCTTCAAACAGAGTGAAAGTTGGAAAGATATAGGATATTCACACCCGTAAATGAATGGGACAATCCGCAGTGGGTCTAGTGGTAACTGAACTGAAAAGCTGAAACAATGACGTTAAAGCGAGGCAAAGGGAGGTGATCCTCAGTCAGGTTCCAGCAGTTAACACCGATAGACCCATGGTGACAGCGTGGATATTTGTAGAATATCCAATATCTTTAAAATTCACTTTAGATATAATGTTATTGTTGGATGTAACCTATTGATTTGTCACACCTGTCACATCAACTTACTTCCGAGTCTGCGTCGACTTTAAAAATTCTGAGTCGGGTACAGCCCTAAGCTCAGTACTTACTGACATCATTATGTACAGAGTTATGGCGCTAACCACAAGACAAACAAATGACAAGATACTACTTGTCCCAACCTCCTGCATTTATATATATGGTACTCCAAGGTAGGCACGTCGTGGTATCATTATCTACACGTTCATGTTCATGCTCGTGTTTAGTAATTAAATAAAACAAAACAAAAAAAGACTTGCAGAGCTTCTACTGTTACTTTATTTGTGTCGGGATTTGGGAACGTTAGAGAAAATGACTATCAATGTATGGAAACACTGCTGATGTGACTGCTTCATATTGTTTTTATCTATCGCCAGTGACAATATGACATTCATGTGTTCTGACGTCCACATAGTATGAGTGTTTTGTTTGTTTCTACTCGCTAATTAAATACTACAACGTTTTTATGAGAATAATGTGTCAAGTTGCTTTACTTACAGACTACTTATGCAAATGACATGATTAGGCTTCTATTCAAGTGGGGATTCTTGACTGATATATTGTTGTTTCAAAAAACAAAACAACAATGGATGACCGACATCAGTTGCTTCCGGCTCCACTCATTGGCCTGGTTCCGACTCGGCGGCAGAGCTTCATGTTTCCAAAGACATGGCTTTGAAAGTACGAGAGTACTTCAAATCATCACAAAATGGTGCTTTGTTCATTGTGCAAAGTATCGATGAAACTGCACGGCAGGACTAGCGATATGCACGAGCACATGAAGAGAAAAGACACAGTACACTATTCTGGATGACGGACCACCAGAGAAGGAAAAAAACACAGCAACTGTTGTCTATTCTTTTTGAGTGTGACCTGTTCAGAGCAGCACTGTGATGTGCCTCACGTTTTTCCACTGTAGTCGCTTATTCAAAACGAGTGCCAGTAACAACACAAAAACATTGTAGTTTGTCTAAAAACACACAGATAATTGAAAACACTAGGTTACCCAGCCAGAAGCAGCTGATTATATAATTGCGCCAGCGGTGCATCACAGGTAGCCCAGTACTCCTGTTGTGTTGTTTATTTCCAATGCTTTCAATTTCTTTTGTAAAATATGTAGGAATGAGTAACAAGTGGAATATAACAAGTGATTTAAGGTGAATCTGCATCGTGAAATTAACAACTTGGTTGCTCCTCCGCTAGCCATTACTTTATGCCCTTGATATATTTATATACTGTATATTTTTTGTTCTAACTACCAGTGTCAGTCCACGTGACGCAATGCAAATATTATGATTTATCCATTGTGATTTAAAATGATCACACAACTGTTGTCAGGGTAATAACAACGTTGCAAAATGTAAGCATTTTGATTGGCCCACTTAACTGACAGAGAGTGAAATAGAGTAAAGCGCAACACGCATCTCTTGTGCATTCTTCACTGTAACTCGGCCTCAAGTTTTAGGGAATTATTAAGTAGTAGCAGCAGCAGTAAAAATGTAATTCACTATAATGGCTCAACTTTGCAAATGGACTGCGAACCATCATACGTGCCGAACCATAGCACCTGATCCGAACGGGCCACGGGCCAGCTCTGATCTGTTACACCACTAAACTTTGGTCTTTCTTCCATCTCTGTATTATCCCCGATTACTTCCAATCACTTATTTCCTCCCTACCACCAAAAACATCCCTTCATTCAATCTTAGATGTCAATCCAGATGTTTGAGGTATAATATCAAGGTTGTATTTAATCATATCTCAGCTTGATCAACCTTCATTAGCAATAATAAAGGGAAACTGGTTTGTGACTGGCGAAGAGATGGAAGATCTTTATTGGGTCCATTCTTCTTCAATCTGTGCAAGACACGCCCTCATTCGGATTCATATGTCCAAATATAAGCTTTCCAAAATATTTCCTGACATAGACCCCACCTGTAATCGTTGTAAGCATGCTCCTGGTACTTTATTTCACACTTTCTGGTCCTGTACAACCTTAATGTCCTTCTGGAGCTCCATATTCAAAGTGTTTTCTGGAATGATGTTTGATGAGCCCACTCCATTGATTGGCATCTTTGGACGTTGGCCTTTCCAAACTGCAATCTGATGGTTTAGCTTATGCCTCCCTCTTAGCTAGGCGCTTGATTTTACTCAATTGGAAAAGTGATTCCCATACTACTTTTGGTCGGTCGATTTCTGATGTTATGCACTTTATGAAAGTGGAGAAAATTAAATATACATTACGAGGGGCAACAGGTAGATTTTGTACTTTTTGGCAAACATTTCTCTCATATGTAGAATGCTTGACCATGCCTCTGAATGCCTAGATGTGTCCATTCTGACTGCTCTGTATGTACCAACTTATGTTATGACCTTTTATGTTTTATTTATTTATTTTTGTTACATTGATCCATAATTATTTACAAAATGACATACCTCTGTTCTATTTATTTCCTAAGATTATTTTATAAAATTGTTTGACCTTATTGATATCTCTTTTCCTTGTGTTGCCTGAAAAAAAAAAGATTGCTAGCCATGTTGTTAACGCTAAACACAATGCTAGCGCTAACTGTGATGCTAAATATGATCAAAACGTTTTTCATTTTACAATCTGGACACCTTTCACTGCCACATGTTACTGGTTTGATTACCTTTTAATCAGCAGCGTTGGCCAAGGCTTGAAGAACCTTATTGGGTAATTTGGATATGTGCATACTGACGTAGACATGTACAGTCCAAAGGAGCTTGACATTTTTGCATTGGGGTAGACCGCTGAAAACACAATCATCATGTTACTAATGTTTTCTGATGGTAATTCACCTCAGAATGTACAAATGTAGTAGAAAACCTGTTATCTATGTGGACTTTGATGGCAGGGACCTTTAACATTATGCCATATCTCCCCCTAGATCCCACAGTTTCTGTTAGATGACTGCAGCAGAAATGGGATTCCTTGCCGGGTCTTCTGTGCACAGTCCCAGTGGTTTGCATCAATTTCTGCGGCAGAGAGGGTTGCGGAAGAGCGTGGGGAAAAAGTTGGTCAGACTGTTGGCTACCAGGTCAGACTACAAAGCAGGTAATTAATATACAGCCCTGGCCCAAATGTTGCAAGTGGGTCAACATTTTTATTCAATATAATCAGTAGTTAAGGTCTATACAAAGTCAGGAAAAGGCTTGCCTCCAGTTCCTGAAAATTGCCTGTAGAGGCAAACTTTTTCTGAGACTACAAAATATATTTTCCTTTAATTTTGGTTAAATAATAATATGTTCATTTTAATCCAACAGGGTCTCTCCTAAGACAGTGCTGACATTCTGTACCAATGAAGTACTGCTCAGGACTATGATGGCTGGAGACACCGCCCTGTCAACTGTAACGCATGTGATAGTGGTGAGCTAAAATACATGTATTTTTATGTTGGTGTATATACTTTTCTTTTTTTTAGTGTTTATTGGACATTTGTAATATACAAACATTAAATAGTTAAATAACAACCCCCCTCCCTCTTAACCCTCCCCATCCATCCCATATATATCACATCGATTGCAGGATTACAATCCTTGAGTATACCACCAAAAGTGGTATACCAGTTAAGCAAGTCATTGTGGATTAAGTGTTTTTACATTATCAATAAAAGGTTCCCAGGTTGTTTTGTCTGATGGGCACTATTGCCCATAACATATAATATTGAAAATATGGCACATCCTTTAACCATCTATTATGAGTAAGAGTAAGTAATGCTCAATGGAAAAGTTGCCCAATACAGGGTTCTGGTCGGAGAACAAGAAAAGATTGAATCCAGTTGAATGTAGTGTTTTTTTTAATTGCATGATCTAGGGCTGGCCAGAATACAAGCTTTATCAACTAATCGATTTTCCTTTTAATTTCCACAGTGTTCTTTTAATAACGCAAATAGCAAAACTCCAATATCACGGAGGATTGCTGCGTGGACGTCAGTGGCTTTCGGATCGGTCCAAGTCTGACTCGGTTACGGCAGAGCTTCAATGTAGCCTAAAAGTGAACCGGACATTATCGGCAGTGAAAATGTTTACGACCCGCCTCTTTTATCTGATTGGCTAAGCGAACATAATGTGACATTGACGAGCGCCGCTGGTGTTTGGCTCTCAACCAAAAGGGTGCTTTCACACCTGAGGTGTTTGGGCTGTTAATCGGGGCCTGGAGTGTTTTGACCGATAGTACGGTTCGTTTGAGGTGGTGTGAACATGGAACTGTCGAACTCTGGTGCGGACCAGATCTGGTCCGCTTGAAAACGGGGGTCTCGGTCCGCGTCCAAGTGAACTGGTTCTGTTCCCTTTGGTGTGAACGTGATCCGGCCCAAATATAGGAAGCGAACCAAAAAACAATGCATTGTAGGTTGAATGTACACTTTTGCCGTGAACCGGAAATAATAAACATATTCAGCCAGGTATAGGTGAAATAATAAACATATTCAGCCAGGTATAGGCCTACGTGAACTTTTCCTAGATTAAAATGAATGGCGGTTAGACGTGGCGCTCATACTGTTCGCTTTCTTCTATTTTTTAATTTGTAGCAAAATTAAAAAATCTGGCTTCCCCATTAACATTCACAGCAAAAGCTTTGTTTTCAGAGACCTTGTGCGCTACGAGCATAGAGAGCCAAGGTCGAAAAATATGTCGAAAAAAGTCTGAATTGATTCAAAGGTATACGTCATCTGCTTTGGATAATCAATCTTCATGGCATACAGAAGGCCAAAGAGGTTGCAAAGGCAGTACAGAGGTCTGGTAGGTTGGGCAGCACGATGGCCCCTTCCAACACAACAGCCATGTCTCGCACATTTTGGGGATATGGCGGTATCATCATCTTCAAGGACGGTGAGGATGGCAACAGACAGACCTCTGAGCACTCTTTCTTCAGGGTCAGTGTCCTGAGGAAAAGTAACAGATGCATGATTGAATGCTAAGGAAAACTAAAAGACGAAATACATTTCTACTGATTCTGAACATTAAAGGGGACTTATTATGCTTTTCTTTTTAGGTGTTTAAAATACACATGCACAGTCTGTTAATATCATATCAAAATGCTTCATTATCATTTTCAGGGATGCAAACAGGGAGCCTGAGGGGTAAAAAAGGTGAGAACATTGCACGGATAAGAGAAAACCTGCCACAACTCAGGGAGTCCGGAGGGAAAATTTGAAAGATATTTGCTTTACATGCTCATTTCTAGTTACTTTTAAGTATATTTGCATCTGCCTGAAAACTAATTCTAACAGCCATTATGGGGTAAAACAACCCTACATAAAACATAAAAAGAATATGGGAGCTGAATACATCAACAAGCTAAAAACAATAAGACAACAAGATAAAAAGTATGTTGGAAACCAGCTGATAGTAGCTTATTTATTAACACTCCACTTCCACTATCAGGCATGTAATTGGTAAAATTCATAAAAAGCTTACATCTAGTCTATGCATAATTACATATGACTACTAACATTTTTTTAATTCAACAAAGTTATTGCACATATACATTTCAAAACTGTCTTTTTTCAGCGCATGTGCAGATCTTTTTCTCCCCTAACAAACTTACCGGTATGCCATAATCCCATTATAACGCATTCTAAACGCCCTCAGTGCTTGAACATATATTTGTGTTTGTTACAGAATCATTTTTTTGGGGGGGGGGACTATAACTGTAGAACACCATCTGTAGCTAAGCTGACAACTTTGGTAGTTGAACAAATTGAATCCATCTTTTGGTTGAAATAGTACAGTGCACTTTACTGTTAACGTTTCTTGTCGCGTAAAAAAAACACACTTACCTTAGGCAAACTTAAGTGGCAAATATTCCAAGAATCCGGTCAAGTTTCTGTCCAGCAAAATGTCAAAATAATAAAATGTAAAATAATCCATCCGAAAATGTCCGACCACCCCGCTCAGACGAGACGGCTCACATGTGGCTTGACGCGGAAACCCCGTAGACGCATGAGCGTTGTCTACGGGGTTTCCATCAAGGAAGCTCAAAAGTCAACTCAAAAATTACCAAATCCTTGTTATACTGATTTGAGAACGATAGAGAGAAGTTTGCTGGCCAGCCAAGTTTTTGTTAGTTGCACATGGCAAAGCTTAATTTTTGAGTCAGATTAATTTGAAAACTCAAATTAGATCAACAATTACTAGTTATCATTTTAACAGTGTATCGATATCGATTTTGGATATCGTAATATCGTGATATGGCATAGGTGTTGTCTTTTTCTGGTTTTAAAGGCTGAATTACAGTAAAGTGACAATAAAATTAGAAAATACTCACTTTTTTAATAATTTAATTCACACAGGAGTATTCAAAAATAGACTTTACTGTGTTTATTTTATATACACTATTTATTTATTGAATTACCAGAAAACATGCTATATCGTGATACATATCGTTATCCAGATATTAAATGACCTTTATCAGGATAGAAGATTTTGGCCATATCGCCCAGCCCTAATTAGTTGTAATAAAAGCCTTAGTAATAATCTGTTTATTTAACAATGCTGGGGGCGCATGCTCACACAGGCTTCACAAAACTCAGACAACGCTGGATTTTAACAAGTTTAGGTGTTTAACTATTCGAATATACCTTTAGAAACGTAACGATTATCAGAAGCTTGAAATTTGAAAGTATGAATTCGGGCCAGCCCTCCTTTCAATGAAAAAAAAAGTTTCATTTTTTTTAATGGGTCACAGACTTTCATTTTTATAGCACATTTATTCTTATCTGTTAATGGTTAGTTAATGACCAGTTAACGAGCGACAGTTAACGTCAGAAAAAAAGATATCCCTAATCACAAAGCAAATAGGTGGTTGAACATTGTGCAAAGTTAGCACAATTCACCCAAAGAGAAATCACACAGGCGCTATTGTGGGTGACAGCTCGCCATAAAAGGAAAAAACTTCACTACCTGTTCTGTTCTGTTCATGTTTATTAAATTTCCAACCCGTTATTATTAGTAGGTAGAGCTTTTTGGTATCCTTAGGCCTCATTTAAACATTGAAATAGCTGCTTAATACATTCATTATTAAAACCCTTTTTGTGTTTTTTATATATCTTTATTTTCATTAAAAAAACGAAGCATTCGAATCCTGAATTGAGATTTGAATACCAACCTAACGAACGAATATCCGACTATTACAATATTCGGGCTCAGCACTAGTATGCATGTTTAGTAATCCACTGGCATCACAATCACAATCTTATGGCCTGTAATAATTATTAATTATATATAATAATTAGCATTTTAAGATGGGTCAAAGCATGGTCACACTTTTTTTGCATCCATATAGGCCTCGCTAACTGATGATGCTAGCTATCCAACCAGATAAACGCTCCCAAAAACTCCACTTTCAAGTGTTGATTTTCATGAAGTTTACTCAGAATAATAATGTTGATAAAGCATGAGTCTATCCGACCATCATACATATACCAACTATGTCAATTATAATAATTTTTAATGATCAACAGGCAGTCGGTAGATGGTGCTAGGATTGTGTGGGACTCAATTAATGCATATTCCTATGCATCTAGAATAAATAAGGCACAATTATCACAAATCCGCAAATTGGAATGTTTATTGTTGGATCTAGAAAGGTCTCTGCAAATAAAATACTCCGAACAGGTAGCAACTTCTTTAGCCAAGGTAAAGAGGGCTTCTGTTTTTTTAAACTTATGATTTATTGGTTTTCATTTTGTTATAACAACCAACATTAATTAGTGTCAGTGATGTATACAATATTATGTGCAACTCATTCTTTATACAGAGCTTTTCTTAGTGTCTTTGTGATGTTTTTTTTCCCCCATATGTGTAAGTCTGTCCATATCATATATCTCTTCGATAGTGTACAGCCAGTGTCTCAGAGTAGGGGGGTCCTTTTTGCACAATTTTCTCGTGATTGCCTTCTTAGTTGCTGCTAGTAGAACTTTAAATTACAGCATAACACATGTCCTGGGCAGTTCATACCCTAATATCACTTTCAAATCTACCCATACATCATCAATACTTTCTATTTTTCGTACATATCCAGAATACATGAGTATGATCCACATTTTTCTTGATATATTTATATAGAATTGTATTTTGTATTATTTAGTTATTTAGTCTGTAAAACTATAGGTCATACCTTACAAGTAAGATAGCGATTATGATTGTTAATTGTTGATTATTCTGCGGGGATTTATGTTCCCATGATTTTTCTTGTGCTAAATAATAAACTATGATCCTCCATTTGTCAAAACTTCTCACAACACAAAATAGTTAGCCAGCACACCAGCAACCACTTCCTCTTCTGTCTTCTTGTTCGTCTTCTGGTGCATTCGCGCCACCCACCAAAATTAAAAACGTGAAACACGTTAAAAATTAAGAACGTGTCCTCTCTAGAGCCGTTTGTCCATTCTGGGCTACTGTAGAAACATGGCGGTGCAACATGGCGGGCTCCGTGGAAAAGGACCTGCTCCCTATGTAGATATAAAGGGCTCATTCTAAGCTAACGAAAACACAATGATTCTTATTTTCATGAGATTATACACTAATGAAAACATGAATTCACTTATGAATATTATATTCCATTTCTGCCAAGTCCGATCCGCTAGATGCCACTAAATTCTACACACTGCACCTTTAGTGATTTCCAATGTGTGCTGTGCCCCTCATCTCCACCCCTTGATATCCTCACTTTGTTGTATAGTTTGAGCCAAGGGCTCATTAAAGATTGTAAAGAGGGTGGGGGATAGACAACATCCCTGTCTAGATCTCTCCAACTTCAACCAATTTGTAAGATTACCATTTATTTTTATTCTTGCCATTGGATCTTGATAGTGTTTTGATGCAGTTAACTGAATCTTGATCGAAGCTGAATTTTTCCAAACGGAGATATAAAAACTAAGCAAACTAGTATGGTATTTTCCCCTTCTCTTCGTTCTTCCTCAATTATATGCAGTGTCTTTTTCATGTTTTCTTGTGTTTGATGTCCCTTACTAAAACCTGATTGGTCCTCATTAACTAATTCTGATATGAAGGCCTCAAATCTTATATAGATATAATGGATGTATATATGTATATATCTTGTAATCGCAATTAGGTATTGATATTGACCTGTAGTTATTCTTTGTCTTTACCTTCCTTGGGGATTACTGTAATAATAGCCTCTTCCCACGAGGGGGATCTTGCCTTTTAGTTCCTTTTTAAAGATTTTATTTAAAGATTTTTGGGCAGAAAGCCATCACTTCCTGGTGCCTTGTTTGATTTTAATTTATTAATTGCATTTTTCAATTCTTTTTCAGTGATATATGAGTTTGTTATCACATTCTGTGATTCCCCTATTGCTGATTGATCCAATTCATTTAAAATGATTTTTACGTGTTAAATCCATGAAATGATCATCATATTAATTTTATGTTTACCCAGTTGTTCCCATTAAATTAGGAAAAGTCATTAAATATGAAGCAAAAAAAATCATGTAAATCATTTATTTAGAGACGTTAAACATTAATTGACCTCAAAGATAATAGGAGGGTTAAAACGGTCTGGAACAAAAAACTACCTTTTTTGTTTTATGATCATTTGCAATAGGCCTACTTCCATATGTCCACAGAGACCTATCACTGATGTTTTTGGAATTTACACTGAAGCTCTGCCATAACAAGAGTCAGACTCGGAACAATGAGTGGATCCGAAAACCACAGACGTTGTCTACACAGCACTTACGTGATATTGTACTTTTGCCTTTTGAAATTAAAAAGAAAAAATCGATTAAAACTAAATGTCCGCATCACGGCAGCCCTATTGAAATGTTAAATGGTGGTGCTGGAAAGGGAGCATGGTGGTGCAGCACCACTATTACATTCTTTGGGGTGAACCTTGGCTCAAGTGAAGTGAATGTCACAGGAAGATATGTTTTTGATACTTCTAAATAATTGCAATCAATGGCAACCGGTAACCTCATATTTCCTATGTAATTAGTTGTGGGACAGTAGCTCTTACTCCTAATGGGTATTTTCTACATCAAAATATGTCTTATTCATGTTACTTTTATGCATCTTTTTTTGAGTATTTGAGGCAACAAAACAAATGCTGACAAACGATTTAATTGTTTGATTTGATTACAATTGACATGTCATCACATGCTGTGTAGTGTGGCAGATCTGTATTATTGGGGTTTGTCCCTTTGGGCTTGCCGTAACTGCCATGACGCATACCATAGCAAGTGGTATGGATCAAAGACAAAAACAGGTGTTGGATAGACCTCGGACAGACACTAGAAGTGAAGAACAAACTAAAGGAGGCACATCTAAACAGTTGTGGGACAGTTGCTCTTACCCCAAATGGGTATTTTCTACATCAAAAAATGTCTTATTCATGTTACTTTTATGCATGTGTTTGAGTACTGAGTGTCACCACTGGACAGCAGCTGATCCTGGGGATAAATAACACTTGATAGAATGAAAAATAATTATTGAAACAAACAGTTGTCTATAGTAAGCTCCAGAGGGTCAATGTATAGTCCCGTCTATGTATCCAGACAGTTTGTATGGTTTGCCCAAATATTGAAGATTTCCATTGCTGAGCTCTGTCCTTCCATCTGAAAACAATACATCTAAATAACATTTGGCTCTGGTGTTTATAGTTTAGTCAAACTATTTCAGCCTCTAACCATCACATTGTCTCAAATGTGTGTTGTTTGAAGTGTGTTTTGTGCAGACATGCATTTGCTTAGTCCTTCTCCAATGTCTTTCATTAGGATGAGGTACATGAGCGGGATGGGCTCACAGACTTCATGCTGACTAAATTAAAAGAGGTGGTACAGAAGATTCCCACATTGAAGCTCCTTCTGTCCAGTGCTGCCTTGGATATAGACGTCTTCAAACGCTACTTCACGTCATGCCAAGTCATCAATGGTAATGCTCTTCAATAATGCCTTTATCCTGTGCCTGCTGTATTGATTTGTTAGTTTTTTCATACTTAAATGGCCATACTTGGTATCTCTATAAAGTAAAGTCTAACATTTGATTATATTCTATATAGTTGTAGCCTAGCCCTGTAAATGGCTCGGCAAAATAACAATTATTATGTTTGAAAAAGCAGTATTGAATTGACAGAATCAACCAGCAATATAAAAGGCATGGTGTGTGCGTTTGGCTGTTCTGGTTGCGGTTCAATGTCCATATAATCCATATTATCCATATAATAAAGATGGGGTGGAAGGGATAATTGAATGTATTTTAATGAGGGGGAAAGCTCAATTACTTATTTTTTACCAAAGAAATAATCACAGGCCTGGCAGTCAGTGACTCGGTTCTCTTCCTCTGCTTAGAGCAGGGCTTTTCAAAGTGTGAGACAATGGGCCTCCCTTTCGAGAACAACAAGTCTATATATTTTTAAATATTCCCTCAGCTGTAATAACTAGTGAAATATATATATATATATTTTTTTTAACACTGAGGCACATTTGTGCTTCACAATTTGTTTTCACAATTTGACTTATTTCCAACGCAACTTATTACTTATTGGTGCTATGGGGGTTGTTTACAGTAGGCACACACACGGCAAGAAATATGGATATCAATTTTATTTATAAAGCACATTTAAAAACAACCAGAGTTGACCAAAGTGCTATACAGCATGTGAGTTCAAACAGCATAAAATATAACTGACAGACAATAACACAGAACAGAAGGTAAAAAGGTGTGCAGCCTCACCCAGCCCCAGAGTCTGTCTGACTCGGACCAGGTGAGGCGGCTTAAACCAGCCACCAACAACACATACTCCACAAGTGTCAAAAAAAACTTTCGGCCCGTGACAGTTTTCGGCGATATTAGAAAAATAATTCACTCTCACATTTTTAATTGTCTTGATATTTAGTCAAACAGTCTCTCAGGATATCGTAAGATACTTTAAGCTTATCCTTTTTCCATTCCTGCTCTGCTCTTCTACAATTGTGCCTCATGACGCGGGTGCACAGACTTTAACTCACATATTTGATACAGTTTTTAATGCTCCTACACTTTGACTATCCCCTACTACATGTCCAGACAGGCTCAACACCGGTGACTTCCGGTCACAAACTGCAAGCCGCCTCCCCCCCCCCCCCCCCCCCTCAC
>OMNO01079214.1:10548-23224 GCA_900303215.1 Trachyrincus scabrus | reverse complement strand
TAATGCATCATGTCGGCCTATGTGTCACAGAGCCACAGATCCCCATCAGTTGTCGAAATGAAACAGAAAGTTCTGGAGAAGTGATGAAGAGTCTCGATCAGTTAGCGGTGGACGGTTAATGTGATTGACTGTGGCTAGATTGATGAGTTTGACGGCTGAGAAGAGGAATAGACGGAGGGGAGGGAAGTAAAGGGTTGAGAAGATTGAGAGACAAAAACATAAGAGCGGAAAATAAAGAAAAGACTCACGTCTGCTGGCGTGACCCCCTGAACGCTTCTGCTCTTCTTCATGGCGATCGGCGTTCTGGAGAACCTCTTGTTCCTAATGACTCCGCCGCTCCGGTTTCCCTCTCCGCTCGGTCCCTCCTCGTCTAAACAGGTCTCTGGAGCGCGCTCCTCTTCGCGTTCCCGGACAGCGTCAGCGCCTCCTCGACACCTGCATGCGGAGAGGAGACGGGAGAGGAGGAGGAGGAGGTGAAGGAGAACCATCAGATCTACGATCAGAACGAAGGGCTGCATCAAAAGACTCATCCATCCAGCGGTACAGGAGTTGGTATTTAACTCCATTGAAAACAACAGGTGCGCACACACATGCCTGCTTTGCATTCCCAAGCAACGTTCAAATACAGGTTATCTTGTAGATTCGGCAAATGTAAATACCGGGTGTTGGAGCAGGAAAAGGTCATATACCCATGAATGAGCATCCTACATTCTATAACATTCTACTATTGCAATAACACATCATCAGTAGGGTAAAACTAACCTGTCTCACGACGTTTTTTTATTATTTCATTCTATGTAATGGTTACATCTAAGTGTAACAGGTATAAGAACAGTCACTGGAAAGCTAATCTGGGATCGAGCAGACCTACTATGTTATAGCAGAACTTCTGCGGCACAGAGCCTGGGTCAGAAACCAGGACTGCATGGGGCGGAGTCACGCCTTGTTTCCTGTTTTGTTACGGAGATATTCTACAGAAGAGAAACTCATTTGCATGAGTGGATGAAGCTTTCAGAAGGGGATTTTCATAAATGTATTTCTACAGTGCCCAGTCGACACGGTGTTGATTTGGAACCTCTACAGACACGTCTTTACAGTTTACTACTGCCGGCCGAGTTTGTGTCGCCAATTACGCGCTTACAGATCCACGCCTCCAGTGACATGATTTTTCGAAAAAAAAAAATGAAAATTGAAAGAAAATCAAACGCCCCGTTCACCCAGATTTGAGCTGGTCTGCCATCGGAATTAAAATATTAATCTAAAGTCTGATTTCTGAGACTACTGGGAAGCCAATACAAACGGTTTAAAGGAGGGCTTTAATCAAAAGGTTAACGTGGAAAACGTGTCCAGCTGAGCAATGTCTCCAATGCTAAAGATCTTCTAGAGTGGTCAATCATTACCCGGTGGCCTGACTATACAGCCAGCAGGCACACATGGGTGGCTGATCACCCTGACAGCAACCAATCAATAGCTCCACCTCACCTCCTGACACACACACATGTTGGCACATACACATACACAACACACACAAGTACATACACACACACACACACTAAAAAAAGCACACACACACACAACTGGTAAAGCACATACACAAACACACACACACAACAGGCAAAGCAAATACACAAGTACACATACATATGTCTTACACACACAAAAAGCAAACACACACACCAAAATGTAAAATAGCATATTGTGTAAGTGTATGTGGGGACTTGTAAACTGTAAGGCGGCACAGATGCTATTTGCCAAAACAAACGAAAGGAAATTAATGTCTCTTCTGGCACCCGGGCCAGCTGCTCCTTGCTCAGGATCTTGACGAACGAGCTCCTGGCATTGGTTAATCAATACAAGCGCAGAGAGAGAGAGAGAGAGAGAGAGAGAGAGAGAGAGAGAGAGAGAGAGACAGAAACTGGAGCAGCTACAGTGTACCACCCCAACCATGGGATGATTGCTGCTATCCCCTGACTGGGGGAAGTTTGATACATAATGCATGACACCACCAGCACACCACACACTGGTGGTTGTATGAATAAAAACATGTTGCAGGAGGACTCAGGACAAGAAGCCCTGGAATTCTCCTCTATGGATACGTGTTCCGGTACCTCTTGTGGTATAAAACCAAAAATAATAACATAAAATACAATTTAAAATATATATTTTAATTTACAGACCAAGTTTTGTTCTTTATTAGTTAAAATGTATTCTTAAAATTAGATGTTGGTACAAGCAAGTGCACTGAGCTAAAAGGTCGCTGGGTAATTATGCCGCCGTTGTCATGTACACGGCACCAGTAGGATTTTTGACCAGAAGACTTTTGCAAATAATAGCAAATAATCAGTTTACCCGCCTGGACTACTTTGGATTCTAGACAGCAACAAACGCAGTCATACCGGTGAGTGGTGAAAGATTTTTTTAGATATCTTCCACTCGATCTTCGATGAATGGTGAAATAATATGCAGGAGGCAGAGCGCTACGTTCAAAGTAGTCTACGTGCGCTCTGTTTATAGAGTAAGCCAAAGTCGTTTCGGTGGATCAACAGGGTGGCCATAATAGCAGCACAGGTAGGCTACTGTAAACCCCACACCTAAGCAAGTGGGCGTCTGTGCTGTGAAATGGTGAAATGAGTATGACTAATAATGAAAACTTGTAACTCCCATCGTTGTGGGCATGATATGTGCATGTAATATTTTGGCATATTACTGTAAGCCCCACAGTTAGTGTGCTGTGCGGTGAAATGTGTATGGTCATTTATAATTCCCATCGTTGGGCATATAGTGTTTACTAGGCTCCATTGCCATGTCAGAAGATGCAACAATATTTTCTATCGGTGCGTTGCACATATCGTTGTTTATTATGTCATTACCGTGGAAAATATGAACTGCACACAACATAAAAAACATATATGCTTCTATACTATATAGTTAATTAAATAAGCCTTTGTATAAAGCACCTCAAAGAGAGCTCCCTTCCTCTCTTTCGCATTGCCACTGTAGCCACGAAGTCTGATACTGAAACCATGCCGATCTCCTGACTTCTTTATTGTGTAGATCCCTTTAGTTGTCTTGTATCCTTGCAAACATGTCCAGTCCCCCCATAGTGTATTGCAAATTAACTTGGCCAGCCTTAACTCTCCACAATGGTCACTCCCCTCACCTTTGCTTCCTTTGTTGTTACTGCCCACAATGTGAAAGTTTCCCTATAAGAATCATGTACACCCATTGACTCTCTGAAGATGCTTGGTAAGTTGCTGCCTGTGTCTTCCCATGATCATGTTATATAAAATCAAATACCTTGCTGTCAAGAAGTGTCCCAAAAGAAATACTTTTTCATCAGCCATTCTTGTTGACTTTCAGCACAGCAGCCCCAGGTGTTGTCTGTACGCCAGGCTCTGTGGTTCTGACGCGTTCTGTGCATAAGTTCCGTGGTTTAGTTTCTCCACCCTGACCCGCCGGATCAGCAGCCTCTCCCCCCTGACCCGCCAGATCAGCAGCCTCTCCCCCCTGACCCAGACCCCCAAATCAAGCACTGGTGGCAGGGATATAGGCGATTGTGTAGGGTTTTCTGTTCAAGAGTATAGATGCATGGGTATGGATGGGTACGGAGGGTGGATGAAAGAGAGATGAGAGACGGTGAGTATGGCTGGATGGAATGACGACCGAAGGGTGGCTTGCCTAAGATGAGAGACGGAAGAAATGTTCTGTTTTTTTCAAGCTCCCCACATCTCTTTGTGCCGGAACAGGAAACTGTAACCACACGGCCCACACAAAAAAAGGAGGTATGCTCTCACGCAAATCCCTTGATTTCAGATGACTTCAGACAATCTTTGAGGGTCCTTCAAAGTAAATAAATAAATGCATGTCATTCGGTGTATGCTTTTATCCCAAGCGTCTTGAATGCATACATTCTTGGGTGGCCCCAGTGCCTGGGCCCCAGTGTTACAGCCCTGCTTAACCAGTTAAACTAGACCAGTTAGGCTAAGTGTTCAACACATGATGACTGTTCAGTATCAGCGTTGCCTGCGTTGCTAATGTCTTCCTATGGAGTTCAGCATTGAAGCTAACCTAGCGTTGACGTTACCCTGGGCGTAGCGGACCTCTCGGATTCTCCACCTGGATTATTCAAATAGTTTCAACTTTGACCCGGGTGACGCTGACTTCTCCAATCGCGTCTAATCAGATTACAGCTTTGTTTGACATTCTAAAGCCAACGGAATCTAAATGCCAATGGCTTGCTTCATTTCTACACCTAAATACATGTTTCCATGGTTTTATGAGTTAAAAGTGCTGACCTCCCATCTGTTGGCTGGCTACATTCCCAAACTACCACTTTAGAGTTAGAACTGTCAAAGGAAATGTGCCTCAAAGGTTCCATGAAGGTACCAAATGGTATTAAAAGGTGATTGAATGGACAAGAATAGTCAAGCTGTTGTCACATCCTGTCAGAGTAGGCCTAATGAATATGGTTTCTTCAAGAGGCTTCAGGGTCTGGAACATCACATTTCCTAGCGTTAATCCTCAATGGAAAAACCATTTGGATTTTCTTCAACTCCACTGTACTCCGGAGACCTGCTGTCACGCTGTTTATACAGCATCCCAAACAGGGTTTCTGAAGCATGCTTTGTAACAAGAAGCCATTGATCTGTCTGCCAAGCTCTGCTGAGATACAGAGGCAATACTTCTTTGTGACCAATGGTTAACCACCGTGCTTCAAAAATGACTAACCCTAACCCTATTTTTTAATGTTCGGAAAGTAAGTTTTGAAGTTATTGTTGTTTAGAATATCTAAACAAAAATACTACAAAAACAACAACTACAAAAATACCTTCACATGGATCAATCGTTAAGCTAATAGGCCTGCTCTGAGCCTTATAGATCACATGAATTATTACGGGGTAGTATTTGTTGATTCCGATCAATACGAGATATATACACTCCCCATTGCATTTGAGGCACATTGAGGTGAATAACTCACACAGTGTGTGTGTGTGTGTGTGTGTGTGTGTGTGTGTGTGTGGTCGGGAGCTGATCGACCATACAGCTGATCCTATTGAATAACACTTTTGCTCTGAAACGGCAGGTCAAAGGAAACACTTGTGGCTTTGGTGTGAATACAAATTACATTTAATGCCTTCATGTGTGTGTTAAAGGAGGTATATGTAACGAATTTACTGTACTAAATCATAAAATGACCATATGTCATCAGAGATTAAGGAAACATGCCAAGTTGAAATATGTTCTCCTTTGAAATTTCCATTCCGGGTCGGAATGTCTGTTTTTGGTTTGGCCTGTCTGAGTACCCCGGGTTGCCAGATATGAAACAAATTGGCCCACAAACACAGCGTGCTGCAGCCATGGAAGCAAGCAAACGAACTGGATCAATTGAGATTGTTCTAGATTCTACCCAACCTAAAAAGCGTTGTCCTCTTTCGAAAAAGCTTCATGACCAGAGCCA
Organism: Trachyrincus scabrus; assembly: GCA_900303215.1. Lineage (NCBI taxonomy): Eukaryota > Metazoa > Chordata > Actinopteri > Gadiformes > Macrouridae > Trachyrincus > Trachyrincus scabrus. The sequence continues at coordinate 17,766 of OMNO01079214.1, read as the reverse complement.
TGCTAAAACACGGGTAAATTGCATTTGAAAGATGCATTTGAAAGATGGAGACAGCTTAGAGCGATTTCAAGACGGATGCCGAGTTGGCTAATTTTCTCCTAAACAGGTAAGGATTGAGCTTCAGCAACGTTAGCTTATATCTGTCTGATCGTAAACATAGCCAGCCATGCATCTACTGTAGCTAACATTGAGAGAGTTATAAAAAATCCACATGAGCTGGTTTATAATTTGCAAACAATAAATAAAATTGCAAACATATACATTAGCTGATCAAGTTAGTGTAGAACTCGTTGTCGCTTGTCACTGTCAAAACAGACAACACTCTCCAATATTGTGAATTTGGACTGCAGTACCCATTTTTAACGCTCAGTGTCACTGTTACACATGGCTCCTTTAAGGACCCTTCTTAGCTGAAGCATAATTAATTATTCTTACTCCATGACCTTAAAAAGCAGGTAAGATGAGCGTGAATGAGTAAGGTAAAATTATGTTTCAAACTATATCACCATACGTGCAGAATATGGAGAAAAAACATGAAATACGATGCTATTGCTGTTCTCAAGCTGGCTGGCAACGTCGCTCCATCTCCCGGTGAAACTGATGAAAATCACCCCGTTTGAGGCAACCCATAGCCAGATTAGGGCTAAACAGATATTGTGATTGCGATATGATTCACTATTAGTGGGAATGATAATCACAAATCACGATGCATCACAATTTAAATTTTCACTGAAAAAAATATTAAAATCATGATGTTACATTTGTTGGGGTCTGTACCAAACAAACATGTAAATATTTTTATCTCTGCAGCACTACAGTACTTAATTTATAATGGTGTTATAAATTCACATTTAGCCTACACATTTTACCCTTTGCAGCTCCTGCGATTTGGATGGCCATATTGCGATTTCGATAATATTTCAATTAATTGTTCATCCCTAAGCCAGATATAATGCTAATTTAATAATTCCTTTCGGCTTATAGGCTTCGCCTAGCCTAGCCTACTAACACAAAGTTATGAATAGCAAGCTTATGAAGGTCATAATTAATCACTAGTCTATTACTCAAACATGCCTCGTAGCCTTCTACTTATTTGAGTTGCTTTTTTTTGACGGTTGAACCGTGAACCGCAATGTTTTGGGGAGAGGTTTTAACTGTTTTAAAAAATGGATACCGCCCAACCCTAATCTCTAGTCAAATGTGGTTCCACTATGTGTCTATTACATACAATGTGTGCTGCCTATTTTCTAAGTCCCAACATAGTGTAGTGATGTGTTTCAAAGAACAGATGGTTACAGCTAATTTGCAAAGACTAGAGCTACAGCCTGTCAATAGTCAGCCAACAACACGTTATTGTATTGTCATTGAAATTGCTTGTTTTCGAGGCAACATCTGGCAACCTCATCTTTGTTTGTAACCAACTGACACGCGCTAAATGTACAAAAACACTCAAATCAATGTAACCCAAAAGATTGCATGAAAGCATATCACAACACTATTGCAAACTGCAAAGAAAAAACACAAATGTCAAATATTTTACATCAATATTTGTCTAACTAAAGTTATTATCCATGCTTTCAAAATAGCTAAATATCTTCCACATAACTTTCTTTAATGGTAGGCGAGATGGGAGTTAAACTATTTTTATTCTGTGGGACTTTGCAATATGTTTATCCTATGTGTGTGTGTGTGTGTGTGTGTGTGTGTGTGTATGTGTGTGTGGAAGGGATGAAGTAACTGCTGTTGTTTAGAAAGAGGAAGCTCCTGACCCAGTAAAGCCACAATATTCACCCTATAAACCTAACAACTATCCTATAACTCCCTCACTTCATTAAACATCATGCTGGCCACGTAGGCCAGCCTTCAGAACACCTTGTGTTTTCTACACCACTGGTGGCCCCAGATCTCCCTGTAGTAGTAGACAGCTACAGGTTGGTTAGTCTCAGTCCCATCTTATTACGGGAAGTGGCCTGGTGATGTCCAGAGACCACCCTCAGCAGGAGGGGTCTTAAGACACAGCACGAAGGGAGGGTATGCGTGGTCATGACACGTCGCGGCCCTGGCAGCGTGAGGGTGGATCACAGGACCGCCATCGGCATCCGTCCTCACGTCGAGGAGTGCCGGCGAATAAAGCAGCATGACGCCATTTCCCATTAGAAATCAAAGACACCCTTGCGTCGTGTTTCTGTGATCTGCAGCGAGAGCAGTGCAGGGTTCAACTGAGGGCTGCTTTCGTTTCAGAATGTGTGTGACGTGTGACGTGTGTGTATCTTTGTCTGTGCGTGAGTGAGAGTATCCTGAGAGATTCAATTAGCTAGGGGAGAAAGTCATACTTCAAAGCAGATGCATGGGGGTAGAGTTAAAGTAGGTCACAACAGCCAAGTGAACCCTTTCCAAGAAAACACAATTTTGAAAGTGCCTCTATTAAGCCTGCGTCGCACGCGGCAATAAACCACCATTACCTGTCACTAGCACTAATGCTAATGGAGAGAGCCTGGAGCGCTGTGATGCTAACCTCCCCGCGCCCTTTTTTTTCCTTTAATGGGAGGCTGGTGGAGGTTAGCAAAGTTAGCATGGTCAGTAAAGGCTTTCCCCCCGGGGGGGATCCATGTCATGTGCCTAGAGACTAGAGTAGGCTACTCTTTTAGGATGGGCTCCCTCATGCGACCGCTGACCGGGTAACAGGGAACTGTGTGTCTGACTGGCTCGGCCATGTCTCACACACACACACACACACACACACACACACACACACACACACACAATGGAGAGCTGTGAGGGGTTGACTCGACCGTCGTCATACATGTTAAGTGATTGAAGCCACCCACACAAAGGTAGCGTTTGTACGGGTCACAACAAAAGATGCCCAAAACATCATGTGTTGAACTGCATTCATAGCAAGTCATTCATTAAGGCCAGTGCAGCCTTCTGCCAACAATACAGGCCTTTTCTGCCAACAAAGGCAGAATGGTCTTTCTGCTGGTCCCATACATATGACATCATGAAATGTAGGAATGCGTGCACAACTCTTTATTTATAACTACTATATTGTATTTAATTTGAATTTAAATCAACTGCAGTTTCCCCCACATCTCACACTATTAAAAATGTATAATCCTCACCTCATGTGACCAAAGTATATGAAACCCAAATTTCGATGAGATTCAGTGCATTCTAGCTTGTTTCTCAACCACTCAAAATGAAACGGTGGATTCATAAAAATCACAAATAAAAGGCTAATTCCCACTCCAGGTGTTCTTTTCTTCCTTCTGAGCGAAACGATATGTATGGGAGTTCACACAGGGTGAAGTTCCACGCTTCAACAACACACAAACAAAAGATTGTGCAATCTCTTTTAACCTTTTAAGAAATTATTCTCCAAGATAATAGTTTCTCCTGCTGACCTTGAAAAGCCAAAACCAAAACACGCGTGTTGTTATCACAGCAGATTAAATTACGCTTCGGGTCCCACAACAACACCAACACCATGTGGCCCCAGTCTGCTGTGTGCTCAGGTTGTAGGAAATAATATAAGTCACATAAAGTCAGTAAATCCTATATATATATATATACAGTATATAACAAGAAAACATGTTCCCACCCTCTCCACAACCTCAGGCTACAAAAATGCTCTCAATAACGTTAAGGCTTGAGACTCGTTAGTCGAAGCGTTCTTCGACTAAATCTCCTCAAATCCCTCTTTTATACAATGGATTGAAACTGTTGCATCCACTGCGTTTTATCATCTGTGTTGTCTTTGACTCTTTGCTTCGTGATCTCCCGGTGTAAAGCACGCTACAATATTTGCTTTAATAGTCAAAGTTATTTAATAGATAGTTATCACTGCAGGTGGGAGATGTACTGGACTAATACTCTTGAGAGTATACAGTAACACAGCATTGCTTACGATGGGAAACAGCCAGCAGCACAAAGTACAGTTATGGCTATTTGGCCATTATGACCATATGGGAAAAATGCTAAATCAAAGTGCATTGTCAGGGCCAAGGCATTAGAGTGCATGCTAGAAAGTAGCAGAAACACTTCCTGTTTTAAAGCTTAAATGAAGAGTCTACTCGTCTGACATGAGACAGACTAGCAATGTGCTGACCAGACCATCGTGAGGGACGGTACGAGCAAGGTATGATGGTACCAGGAAGCATGGGCTAAAGTTCACCATTCAACTTTGACTTTTGGTCCACCATTGGCACTCACTTTTCTACATCCTATCTCCCCCACCATCTGTTATACCAGCTTCCCATGGCTGGTATCATGTCAACAAACCCCAGTGAGAATCACAATGGGAAGAGTGTAAAGACAACGGTATCGGCCCACGTGGAGCTGGTGAGTCGCCTGCATAAAAGAAGAAGATTAACTCTGTGTAAGGTAGAAACAATATACAGGGCTTGCCTGCTTGCGATGGGGCTTGAGGCACACACAGCGAATTGCTTTTGTCATTTTGAATACAAATTGATCCTTTGTGAAGAGAAGGTACATGAAGTGGCCAAATAACAAGTGGGCCTATACAGGGCTGTGTCTGATCTTCTGGGGGCCTTAGCCAAGGCTTTTACGGCTTATAGCTAGAAACGGCCCTGGGCCTATACAACAACTTGTGATAGAAGAGGCACAGATAAGAAGACATTTGTTCCGGACGAGAACAGTGCTAAAAAAAATTCTGGCAGCTTTTAGATTTACATGACTGAAAAAAAACAAACAAGGGGCCTGCTGACTTGCTGTAGAAAAAGTGGGGAGGGAGAATTGTGTGAAAGACCGGGAGAGAGAAATGGACAGAGCTTGTGGGCACTGGCAGAGTAGGTGGCAGGGAGCCAGTGATGGAAATTTCTGCTCTGTTGCTTTTCTGTCATTTTCCCATTGTGACGATGTCAATTCCTCTCTTCCCCCGAGACCACAGCTCTTTCAGACATTTGATGTCATCAGTTAGCCCTCTATTTCAGGCTGAGTAATGCACTTTGTGTTACTTACCATAACGGTGGATTAGCTGCTAGTATAACAATGAGTTCATTAATAGCCTACTGTTAAGTCATTCATTTACAGTTTACATGTAGGCTATTCATTCTCCGAGGCTCTTTTAAAGCCTCAGAGAATAGTTACAAGTGAAGCTGAGAGAAAAATCATATCGTTCAAGTTCAACCAATATTGGAGTAACTGAGGAATTTGGTCATTCATTCATCATTTGTCATTCGGTGACACCTGCATAATGGAATCGGATCCAGTTTGAAATCCATGAAATGCTAATTCGCCCATTCATGCATTATGCTCAAGTAGAAATGACCATTTTGGTCTGTCATCACATTCATTGCTAGTTAGTTTATGATCATCTTTGCTTACAGTCTTTCCATTAGCCCATTTTCAGTGTGCTGTATCTGGTATAAGTGCAAATGGTGATCAAGGTTAAATGACCGCTCTTCTATTTAAATAAAAACAAAACACGGGCCAGCAGCTCCTCTTTCACACATCGGTCACCAGGTGCTTCTCTGAGTGTCTTAAGCCGGGAACACACATACAGACTAGAAGATTTATAGCCCGATTTTAACCCTGACGATTGATATTCAAGATTTTTAAGAGTCGGCACTAGTCTGCACAAAATAAGGTGGGTCACTATGGACAGTTGGCACACATTATCCTCATGTAGTGTGCGGGGATTCAGGATTAAAATCTGTAGCCTCCCGATCTAGCTGGGGCCAGTCGTAAACACCAAACATGTTTGATATTTACGACTGTAATCGAGACCGACCTAACCGTGATCCTGTAGTTTGGGCTGTAATTCATTACGTCAGCGGTCGTAATGAACGTGCTTTATCCACGACTGTAATCTGTGAAAGTCGTTAAATGTGTGATTCCCAGTCTTTTCACAGTTGTTCCTAGCCTTAATGGGAGCTGAAGAGAGGTAAAAGCTGGTTATGGGACCATTTCAAAAGCTCTCAGAGTTGGTGCTGCTGCAAGGTGTGAACCAGCCAAGGAGTCACAGTGACCAAAACCCCAAAGAATCCAATGCCTAATTGGGCACAGACAGACAGAACACCGTTGATCATAGTGCTGCAGAGGCTTTAAAAGAGACTGTATCGGTCTGTTGCCGAGTTAGTGCCATACACCTCGGGGACACACCATCATGCCAGAACTAACACACAAAGCATAGACAGCTATTGTCCCTCTGTCGCTCTCTCTTCCTCTCTGTTAATTACAGTTCAATGTGGGTCAGCCCATTGGAAGTGTATTGAGCCCCGGCGTCCACAAACACCTCATCAATTAGCCATTCTGTGGCAGTGACTGTTGCCAGGCGCGGGGATTAAACAGCATCTTAACGATGCCAAGAGGAGCGCCAACAGGGGGCTGAAAAGGCTGAATGTGAGGCCCCTGATGAGATGTCACTCAGGCCTCGTACATGCGTATATGCCTATTTCTAAAAACATAGTATTTTCTCTGCGTTTTGGCCTCCCCTCCACACCAAAGCAGTGTTTCAGGTCACTGAAAATACTTTTGAAGAACTCCTTCCACAGTGGAGATTTTTCAAAACTATGTTTTCTGTGTATTCGTTACACCAGTGAAACGGAGGTTTCGCAAAACGATGACATCATGACCTCGATTTACATTTTTACACCTGCCAATTGTTGTTTCACACATTGAGCATGCAGAGAAACCTAAAAACAATGGCAGACTACCGGTGTGTTAACGTGTGGCTAGTACTGTTAAGTACTGTTAGGTAATACCCAAACATTATACATAAATACATTTATTAATTACATATATTATATATTATATAAGGTATGTTATTAGGTAAGAAGCCCATCAATGCACGTGCTCCTAATGTTCTTCTGTGGTGTTTGACATAAAGTTGTATCGCCACCTACTGGCCTGGCATGCTTATGTGAGGGTTTGAAATCGTTTTTGCGTTCTCTTGTGGACGGAGATACTTTCTAACACCATTTGAGTGGACAGTAATTTTTTAGAAAACAGAAATACCTATATACGTGTGGACGAGGCCTCAGTAGCAAACACCTTTAGGTCAACATCCAGGGGGACCCTCTTGGTCATCTACGCAGACAGGAATGTAAGACTGGCGTTCTCATAACATTCTCATTGTGATGATGATGATGATGATGATGATAACGAGGACGACGACAGCAAGATTAAGAACTATGCTTTTAAATAAAAAGGGACTGGAATCAATTGTCTGGGGGGTGCTTGTACACACAGCGCAAG
>OMNO01079213.1:0-13605 GCA_900303215.1 Trachyrincus scabrus | reverse complement strand
TATAACGGTTATAATTGTGACTGTCTGCGTGTGGGTGTTGGGCACTCGGTGTCCCCCCTTGTTTTGTGAGAGTGCCAAGAAATAAAAGGACGCTAAACACGCCGTCTCTCTCTCTCCCGCCTCGTTCCTCTCTCCGGCCCGTGGCAGTAAACGGCCACACTATCATATTGTAGCAGAATCCCCAGCTACATGCCATCAAAGCGGCTTTTCAGGGCAACAGCAAGACACAGGCAGATGATGATTAAACCGGTTTGTTGTAAAGTTTGAGATTTTTTTAACAGGCAGAGCAGGTGGTACGTGCTGACATACTAGCGCTCCTCCTTAGTGTGTGTGGTGGTGGCTGGTTTAACCTGTGGGCCTAATTGGCCAATGCCCCACAGGTGTGCAGCCAGGCTTAAACCAGCCACCAACAACACACACTCCACACATATTGATTATTATGTTAATTATTATGCCCTACTTTATTTTTGAATTATTTATTATTATTTTCTGACTTACTTCGACAAAACCCAAAATTACATTGCAATATAGTCTGAAGTGATGGGGCGCCTTTTTCATCTTCTAATTTACGCCAGCACAACAATGCCACCTAGTGACTCAGCTAAGTTACACATTTCCTAGGATACTACTGTTTCACGCCAGCATGCCTTGTGTAAAAAGTCACCGCTCGCCACTGATTTGATGCCACTGACATTAGTTTATTCCAGATCTGCAGTGTGTTGAAGAGGAGAGGATCTCCGATGGTTGTCGTCTTAGAGACTAGGTTAGACTATATAACTATGATAAATAGAAACACACAGGCTCGGAGGATTCAGCAAAATGGAAGGTTTATTGTTTATTATTTATAAACCTGAGTTAGTTTATGAAGTGACTGACTCCTACTGAGTGCAGGCTTATATCCATCTGTACTTCTCCTTTGTCGAGTTGTTGGGCAAATTACAAGGTTTATGCATGACAGTTTTACTCTTAATTTTATAAAATATTAGGGGGTATCAGATTATTTTCAACATTCCCCCCTTTGTGACTTGCAGAGTCACAACCATAGGAAATAATCATATCAAAAACAAAAGCATCATAATTCAATGAAAACATGGTCTAGCACCATCTAATGTGGAATATGTTGTTTTACCCAGGGGTCTAAACGTGTATGTGGCAGTTTCCCCTGCCACATACCATCAGCTTCTCCAACAGTAGGACACAGGCAGATGATGGTTAAACCGGTTTATTGTAAAGTTTGAGATAGTTTGAACAGGCAGAGAAGGTGGTACATGCTGACATGCTAGTGCTCCTCCTTAGTGTGTGGTGGTGGCTGGTTTTCACCTGTAGGCCTTGATTGGCCAATGCCCCACAGGTGTGCAGCCTCACCCAGCCCCAGAGTCTAATCAGTCTGATTCGGACCAGGTGAGGCTGCTTAAACCAGTCACCAACAATGTTTCAGATTTGTGAAACCTCTTGTCTATGTGTGAAAACAAAGATAAATTGGCTTTTTGTCATTTCTACCTATGTAGTCCACATGAGACCAGGTGTCACAGCCACGTGTGTGTGTGTGTGTGTGTGTGTGTGTGTGTGTGTGTGAGTGAGTCTTAGTTGTCATTCTCCACCATTGGTTTCGAGCTTATTTGTATCCTGTGTTCAGTGTCCTGTTTTCCTGGACTGCCATGCCTGTGAGTTTTTGTTTTGTTTATTCTACATAAAGAACTTTCCCTGCTTGCCGCTGTCGTCGTGCATTTGGGTCCTATCCCTTATGTTCATGCTGCCCTGCCAGCACCCACCGTGACACGAGGTCTACAATGAAAACCACAATACTTGGACCCACCAAACCTGGACTGGATTATCATGTGGACCCTAAAGACTCTTTATAATTATCAGATTTGTGAAACCTCTTGTCTATTTGTGAAGACAGAGATAAATTGGTCACGTCATGTGCCTCTTGTACTCTTTGCTGGATCCGAATTCCATGGCAGGAATGGTTGGGAACACCTCCATTACTGCTTTTGCCATCTAAACACACCATCATAAGATATACCCGTATACCCCATTTTCTCTGCATTCTAATATTATTCATACATTGAAGCTTATATTAATGAAGCTCACCTTTATCACCATTACCCCACAGTGGTAGCCATCGTCTGTAATGAATGATCCATCATTCCCCCAGCCCACTTGATGTTCACCCAGTCCCTTTTCCAGAGGCATGTCGCATCTTTAGGTATTCTCTATTTTCATGTTAGTGGTTGTAGTTGTAGTAATTCATTAAATTCCAACAATGTACATGTATGTAATACTACAGAAAATAAAACATAATAAAACAAATATAATTACTTTTGGCCATCTCTGAATTCTGTATTATTAAACAGGGAACCTAAAATCACAGTCAGCCTTACTGTGAAAATGTATTCTTTATTATTTAGTTTGACTAATTATTCACACAATTAAAATGAAAAAAGCCTCGATTTTCAAAGCCTCCATTTTTATATGAAATACAGTTTGTAGGCGGTAGTTATTATTATTATTAATTATTAATTGTATCTATTATTTAATATTCATTTTGTTTAATTTTCTTATTTATTTTATCTATTTATTATTGACAGGCTGACTGAATGATTTATTGAATTAATGTGAAATCATGTTCACTATCACGTTCACCTTTTATTTTGAAATCAGCTCTTACACGCTCTTACCGTAATGCCTAGTATATACACGTACTGCAAGCTTGCTTGGCCGTGGTTTTCGAAGTGGAGGCTGGCTTGACTACAGTTAAACTTTGAAAACCTCTGATATGATACATTATAATCTACTCCTGTCTATCTCATACTATCCCTAATAAATTATCTTATCTAATTCTCCTTCCCTAATATAATTCATTAAGGCTGCTGTAACACTTCCGGTGTAGGATACACTGATGTATCATCGACGGCCGATTAATCTGCTCCTCTGGCTGACAATTGAAACAGCGGGTACAATGGCGTCTATGAATGGCGGTCGATGACAATATCTGGAGATTTATGCAGGGAGCGCGAGTGGACTCGCTGTAGAAGCACTATTGTAACGCAGCCCACTGGCTACATGGTCTGAAAGATTTGCGAGCGTTCTATGCTTTTACTTCGAAGGCAAGCTTCGGCGGAAACAGTAGTGTTTTCTTACATTAGCTAGCCTGCCTGGTTGAACGAACTATTCAGGTTGCAGTTGTGGTCACCGAGTGTAACAGAGTTTCTGCTCACAGGTAAAGGGGAATTATGTGTCATTTGACACAAACATCTAATTACTATCGGCTAGTCTGTCCTTTTTTTGTTTTGTTTAATCAATGGGGTCTATATAATCTACATGCTTGAGCTAGCTAGCTAATAACATGCTACTTTAGCTGATTAGCTAAATCTGCCGCGGAACTAGGACAGGTCACGCATTCTATCTAGAAGCTTCAATGTGTGACATTGGCTAACAAGACTTGCAAATTGTAAACCAACTATCCGTTGTATGTGTGTTTTCAGTCAATATATGCAATACAACTAACACTCAGTGTCGACAAATGTACGGTCTAACTATTCATTCACAAAGCAGATGTGTTATACACAACTCATTTAAAGTCGGGGTGGTTTCACAATACGATTACGATTAAAACAAGCTTGACCAGCTTTTTAGTGTGTTTATTTGAATCATACCATGCGCGTATGTGCGAGCTTGGCAGCTGGGGATGCACTGATGCCATTTTTTTAGTTCACTTTTGCCTACTTGCCGATACCAAGTAATGAGTACTTTCATAAGAAGCCGTCGTAATCCCTCGTTATCTACAACCGGCAATATTTTAACTACCCTCGTCTTCTCTTGACACATGTTCTGGTCTCTACTGTTTGCAGTATAGTTGGTTGTTGCTGTCAGCCGCTACTAGCCATAGCAAACGGTTTGTACTCACACCATGACAGTGTGTGTTTTATCAAGTTGCTAGTATATAATGAACATCATACCACCTATAGCCCCTTATGTGCCCCAGCAGTCTGTAATATACTTACCGATTCACATATAGCCCCATATATATGAACGCACTATGTGACAGGGTCACATTTTGATGCCATAGCGGATCGCTGGGGATGAAACTACATAGGTCTTTTTTTAACTACTTTTCAATGTCGTATCGCATATTTGAATTTACCCAGAATACCCACGCATGTGTCCTTATGAAGAACACACGGATTATTATGTTACGTTGCGAAACAAACGTTTAAATCCACTTCTTCACTTTCACTTCACTTCGTCGGTTTAAACCATGATTGTTTATGGTTTCATTCCAAACATGGCCGCACTCTGCAGGCGACCTGAGGTGGCAGTATTCCCTTGCACGTATTTGCAGCGAAGAAGAGCAGAGTGCGGCCATGTTTGCAGTTCTGCGCTAAAACCAGGCCCCCCGGGACTGGTCACGTGGCTTGCGGCAAAATGTGCCTGCTGGCCAGCTGTGGCATTGCAACAAGAAAATACGTATTGGAGCAGAAAGCCTTTTCAAATGTTTCATCCACAAAATATTATTTGGTCAATGTTTTGCGCAACTTTTTACTTCAAATATGGCTTGTCCTCTACTTTTCAAATTGCTATGTTTTATCTTCTTGGTTTGCCTTGAAATACATCAGATCTACTCGACTACAGTTTAAGCTTGTAGGGCTGCATATAATCCCATTCGAATTTGTATGCTTTATTATTTTTAATATTTGAATATATTCACAATTTAATTCTTGCTGTAACGCAGCTTCAATTGCAGATGCACCACCTGACTCATCTGTTTCTGCTAGGTGATAAGCATTCCCAAAATGGGAAGGAGACAAAAGGACAAACTTCAGAGGGAGAAGGGCTGATGCTGTCAGGTATCGGTCGGTTGATAACGCCTCAGTGGCCACTTTGAAAGGCTTTAGCACCTCTTTGACCTGCGAGAAATCATAACATTAGAATAACTTTCTAGAATAACGTCGGCTGAGCCCAGTGCCCCCAGTCCCCTACCATTTACTAACGACTGACCAAGTTAGCTAGCTAGGTTGATCAATCGCTACTTTATTATAACGCACCACATCTGTGATGAAATAGCCATTGATCACACCGAGGGGTGTGCGATATGACTATATTCGATCGTAAATGATTGAAATGTCTCCACGGTCTGCCTTTATAGAGGATTGGGAGTATCGTGATACAGTGATTCTGCACATTCCATCAGTTGCGTTGCGTTTTAATTAGCTTAGATGGCGCGGCGTCGTATGCAGCGTTGTAGGGTGCACAGCGTCCACTTCCTGCTACAAATCCAACGTAGGTGAGCCCCCGTGAGTGCGTCATTCCCTTGAGATGTGGTTGGACACCATATGCGTTGCTAGGTGGAGCACGGCAAGTTTAAAACCCACACAATCAAATGCGGCTCAAAACATTCTGGCTTCTTGTACTGTAAATCTATTGGTTGGCACATTATGTCATGCGGTGCACCAGGTCAAGTTTAAATGATTTCAACTTCAACGCGAGTCTCCTCCGCTGCGAGGTCAGGCGCATTAGGAAAATTGGTTGGTTTGGTTGAACTGTTCAGTAACTTACAAATGGTCTTAAAAAAAATATATGAAGAAGAATCGATAATATTGTGATGTATATGGGCCATATCGCCCACCCCTAATCACACCCTCTTGTGTATTGCTTAAATAATCGAACATATCTTTATCCTTCGTACTCAACTCGAGATGAGTTTCTTCTCCATGATGAGCACTGCTGCCGGAGCTTGTTGCTCAGATGCCTGCAACACCATGTCTTAAGTTCTGTTCCAGCGAGTGGGACAGTCATTGATTAACTTTGCAGGTTTTACGCCAAGCACCTTCTGTTTAGCTTCCGGGAGGTAACGATCGGTGGTTGACTTGTGGAAATGGAGTGCTGTGGCCTTTAGTCTGCTGACTGGAGTTTCGATAGGTTGCACTGCCAGCCATTTCCTCATAGCCAGGTTAATTGTGTGGGCCATGCATGGGACATTCACGGCCTGCAGGTGCTTCTCAACTGCATTAACATAATTAGCCATGTTATCCATGGTGACTGAGAGAACCGACTCACGTTGTACTCCCGAGTATGTTGCCGAGGCACTCGGCAACATTGTCGGCAGTGTGGCTTTTCTGAGCTTCGGTCGTTCTGTGAACTTTGTCTTTCAGTTCCCATTCCGTGTCTATAAAATGTGCGGTGACAGTCACATATGTCTCCGTTGCTAGTGATGTACACCCATTTGTGGTTAGGGCGATCTTTTTCCCACTGAGAATCATTCTGATGTTGTCTTAAGTGGTGTTGTAGAGTTTTGCAACTCTGTTGGTGATGGTCGGTGGCTTTGAACCGTGTACCACGGCTCAAGCTTGCGGATTAAATCTTCAAATCCAGACTCCTGCGAGATGTTAATTGGCCACTTATCTTTGCAGATATAACGGGTCAATTTATCTGTAATCGGCGTTTTCGCGCAGCTGGTAATCCTCGTGGTGAAGCAGGAGGGAAGAAAGCGGTCATTCATGCCTACTTTGGCCGCAGTTCCTCTGACTGTCAGCTCAGCTAACTTGGCAGGGTGTAGCGTTAGCAGGTGTGCCCTCAAGTTAGTGTGGAGTGGTATTTCATATAGAGCCTTGCATATTCTGCAGATGACAATGGTGTCATTTGTTATATTTTCATTTGTTGACAGATCGCTGTTCGCGATTTACTTTTCGTTGCGGTCTTCGCAGAAGACCCAGCTTGCACCGCAGATTCACAGCTGTAAGTTCAATTGTGTAAGTAAAGCTGCTTGCAGTGAAGACAGCGGAGGTTTACATTTACATACGGAGAGTTTTGACGCGTTGCGGCGATTTCTCGCTGAAAATACATGAAGATATATATATTTTTAAATCTTATAAAATTGCTCCGCGTGCCAGTGTAAATGACCTCGCGTGCCCACTTTGGCACGCGTGCCATAGGTTGCCGACCCCTGGGCTAGTGCATCTTCAGTGTTTCTCTACCATTGCCTTGGAGGGGCGGCTTGCCCTGCCAACGGGACCCCCCTCCCTCTTATTTATTTATTTTTTTTACCAAAAAAAATGTAATTACGTTTTTATAATTCATTAATGTTTTTGTGAGATGTAGTTGTGACAATTATCTAAATGTTTTCTATTAAACAATTCAGAAACAAATAAAAACTATTTAGAAAAGATTCATCGCTGTCAGGCGGAAACCTTGTATGTCCAAAACTGTTACTTTTCAGGAAATGAAAAAAAAAAACCCTGTGTTTTTAAAATAGGGCATGTGCTGTCACCGGTGATCGTGTCTTTAGTTCACCGCGTCACATCGCTCATTCAGAGCGTGAATATCTGTTGAATATCCAATATCTTTCTCACTTAAAAAAAAAAGATTTTCAAAATGCATAAGCTGCTATTGAGATGTGTGATTTTTTTTCCTTTTTCTTTCTTCAATACACCACCACAGCAGCGCTGCTGCTGTACATTTCACTTTCAGTTTTTATGTCGGGATGTTCCTGGCAGGCTGTCATTATAAAACGTCGAACGCGTGGGGACTAAACGTAGTAAACATTGAAGAACAAACCTATTTTTTACAGCCTCAACAACAATGCATGACGAATGTATGACTTGACTACTTAAATAGTACAACAAATAGAAAGTCAATATGTGGCGGTCAATTTTTATTGTGGCGGGCCGCCACAAATAAATCAATGTATGGGAAACACTGGGATCGAGCATTCAAATGTTGATTTAAAATGTAAATGTCAACGTTATGTATGAAGCTTAGAACTATTCGATACTGCCCTAATTGTGAGTTCAGATTAATTTACCTTTTATTGCCAGATTAATTTACTCCAACATGTGGCGGGAAAGTGCAACTTCGTCGCCGACTGCCACTCATGCACGATCGTTGGTGTAGTTCACCTCGCCATCGATTATGGCTGTGGATCAGGTTTCCGACCTGGAGGTTCAAGCTTATCGGACAGCCATCACATGGCTGCAGCTAGCCGACATATGGTTTGACGATGCCGTGGTTACCCTACTGTGCGCTGTATCCGCCGAGCAGCCATGCCCTTTCATACCTGAGAGCTGGAGGAGGCAGGTTTTCAACTCCGTCCATGGCCTCACAAAGGCTGGTGGCGGCTTGGTTTGTGTGACATGGACTGAAAAAAGATGCGTGGGACTGGGCTGCTGCCTGTGTAGATTGTCAGCGCGCTAGAGTGCCACACATCACATTAGAGAGGGGAGGTTTGACCATATATATACGTGGACCTGCTAGCGCCTCACCATGGTGGACAAGACCCTGGGCGCCAGGGCTGTCCCCCTGACGACAATGGCTGATGTAGCTCAGGCCCGCATCTTTGTGGTTGTTATGATCTGCTTTGAAAAGTAAAGAGCCTCGGCTAAGTTGAACGCAACATGTTGTGGTTTGCTTTATTTACCTCAACTCCTACAACAGTTTGTAAAGGTGCCTGAGCGGTCTCTGATGTCAGTTTAGGTTTTGTTTCCTTGTAGGGCCATATTTTCCTAAATAGGGGAATTGGTTTGATTGAACTCACAGAATGGTCTTTAAAAAACAAATATGAAAAAGAATCATGACAATATCGTGGATCGTGACAATATTTTTGCCATATTGCCTATTTACCAGTACATATAATATGAGCTCAGTATCTGACACAATCCCGTTATCGGTAACAGTGCATCCCTTTTGTGAGCTGGAAGAAAATCACTACATTGGTGTTAAGAAAGGATGATGATGCTGTAAAAACACAACAAACCATTGGCCCAATCTATAACTGTCCATACGATATGTTAAGTAGTTTGTTAATCATTGTTGTTCTTGTTTCAGTCCCTTAGGCTTCCAGGCTTCAGAACAGAAGTGGATAGTGGCCAGAGAAATCGAAGTCCACTGCAGCAGAGAGCGGTGCTCCATGGTGACCAAAGGGCACCAGCAGCAGGGCAGCCTGCGGTTACGGCGAGGGCTTGGCAGGGACAAAGATCCTGTGCAGGGCCTGGGCATGGAGGCAACCTGCTGGCTGACCCCTGGTACACTGCGCCGGTTGATTGAGCTTCCCTCGCCTCCGCTTTCTCGACACCAGCTGAAAAGACTCGAGGAACACAGGTAATCCAATAGACTTGTCACAGTCTCATTTTCCTGACACTGGTGTTACTCCCTTTTAAAATACCGTTGATACCTGTTGCCGGTGTAGTATATCGCTTTACAACAAACACTTCTCAGCCGAGAACATTACCCTGGTATTATCTGTTTCTTAATGTAGCTCTTGGTTAAATGGGCAGTGATGTTGACAGGTTTTCAATGTAGTGAGTCCCCGGGACCCACAGGTGCTCCTTTGAGTGGGTCCCAGGGAAATTGAGTGGGTTGCCAATAAAATTTATAATGAAATGTATTAATATTAATGTGTACATCCGTTTCGTGTTGCAGCTGGTAAAGGTGGAGCTGATTTTAATTACCTTATATACTCTGGGTAGTTAATCTAATATATCATAATTTATTAGTCAATTTATATTTCGTATTAACAATCTAAACCTGCAGTAAGGATTTTAATGTTAAATCCATTGGGAAAATTTTGAAACGTGATGTATCCAGTTGAATTGTGTTTTTAGTTAATTTATTGTTTTAGGGCAGGGTACTTTTGTAATTGGTAGAAATGACCAAACGATAGCTCTACAGAGAGGTGTGCTGCTGCCCGACGTCTTTAGTTCACCGTGGTCCGTGTTGCATCACTAATTCAGAGTGTGAATATCTGTTGAATATCCAATATGAACTATGAAAAAACAACGTTCAAACTGCATAAGCTGCTATTGAGATTGAGATTTTTGTTAATACACCACCACAGCAGTGCTATGCACTTTCAGTTTTGATGTCGGGACATTCTTGGCGGGCGGTCATTATTGTAAAACTTGTTTAACAAGTTCAAGTTGTTTATTTGTCACATACATACACGGGGTGTGCAGTGAAATGAAAGTGGCAATGCTCAGCAGAAATGTGCAAAGGGCAACAAGTTTACACTATTTACATTATAAAATAAAATAACACACAACACAATATTTGCAATATTTACAGCACAATATTTACAATAAGAGCACTAACAAAATATATAAGTATAAGGAAAAGTATGTATGTATGTATATATAATATAAAAAATTATAAGTTATGTGTAGGCGTTATCTAAGTATGTGTGTGCATAACAGGGGAAGTGTGTGGGTCTAGGTGGGGGCCCTGGTGAGGTCAGAGTTCACAGTCCTGATGGCCTCCGGGAAGAAACTCTGTCTCAGTCTCTCTGTTTTAGCAGCGTGACTACGGAGGCGCTTGCCTGACCGCAGCAGCTGGAACAGTCCGTTGTTGGGGTGGTGAGGATCCTTCATGATCCTGCAGGCTCTGGTTCTGCACCTCCTGGTGTATAAGTCCTGCAGGGTGGGGAGTGTAGTTCCAATAGTGCGTTCAGCCGAACGCACTACTCTCTGCAGGGCCTTCTTATCCTGAGCGGTGCTGTTGCCGAACCAGGCAGTGAAGCTTCCTGTCAGGATGCTCTCTACAGCTCCAGAGTAGAAGTATATTCCAAATATCTTAATGCTACACAAATAAATATCACTTAATTCTCAGGCTGAGACAATTGATGAAAAGCCCCAAGAGCCTCCCCTGCCATCCTACCAAAAAACTGCAGGGCAATGCCACTGAGTGCTAGGCATATCTATGACTGCGTTTTCATAGAGCCTAATAATACGTTAATAATTGGTTTGATAGCTCATTTGGAATACAATTGCCTCATGTAACCACCTCAATCATCCATCCATCTTCATCCCATTTTAGTTTAATTGGGGCTGTGACAGAAACTGGCTACATTTCTGTCTCTGTTACCTCAATTGAGATTCAGTTGGCATTCACCCTGATATAGTGTACTATGCAAGTGGTCATTTTGAGTAATTACATATTTTCCACGATTTCCTATATAGATATTTTCTAGACGGAAGCACAGAACCATCAAAGTATCAAAAGTTCAAACATTGCAAACCTTGTCCTTCAGACCCAAAACTCAAGGTGCCTTTTCAGCATCAAAGTATTGCTTTTCCTCCTTGCTCCGAATTGCAAACGGATCAGACATGACCTGTTTATTTCGAGTCTCATTGGGGCAACCAATATTCCTCAACTGGCCCATTGTTCTGACAGGCAGCCAGCCCAAACCCAGCTTACACAGCCCAAAACACACCTTACTGGTTGATATACCATGGCTTTCAATGGTATGGTCCACTAACATGCTTCAGTTCTGTCACTTTAAGTCACTTCACTGTCATAGGCCAGCAGACTACTCTGCCCCGGCCTTTTGTTGAGCTGAAAGACACTGCCCCTCTCCCGAGCCAGTTCTCCGTGTGTTGACTGGAAAAAACTACCACCCCCCCCTCTCCCTCGGAAGAGTGGCGGGAAATAAGTTTGCCTTTATCGCCATGGCATTCTCCACACGTCAGCACTCGAGTGAGCCCCATACTTATTTGAGAAGTATCCTTGTCTCTGCGCAGATTAAAGTGTACACTAGCCCCCTGGGACTTGAGATGGTGGAGAACCGGGTTTCAAAGAAAGGTCAATTTAATTAAACTCCGATAGAGGCTGTTAGGAATGGTGTAGTCTTGTTTTTGACATTGTGCTTGTACAGCTGTTTGATATAAAGTGACAGTTGAAACATTAGCAGTCATATACTGTATGATATAATTAATCATATACCTGTATATGTATATAGTTGTCGCCTCTCGCCAATATTGAGTAACTGAGTAGTTTTACGTTGGAGAGCTGCAATTTATTGCACCATAGGGACAGTTTATATTTCAAGAATAAAAATGCTACTGCTGATCCTTGCTCAAAGCCGCACTACAATCACTTCCCGATCAGAGGCTGCAAAGTGGCTGTAACTGCTCATTTAGATAGTTTTATTAGAGCTTATTCTTATTTTATTTGTCCCAAGGCAGTCCTTAGATGATTTACATTAACCTCTTAATGTTTTCATATCTTTAGTATCTAGGGCAATAGGCCTTAACCATGAAACACATCACACCCCATAGGGACTGTCGCCTCTTACCTTTCTATTCCATCCATCCATGCACCTCCCATCTTCACCCCCATTTTAGTTTAATTGGTGCTGTGACGATAGCGCTGGGATGAGTCAGATAACGCTAATGGAGCAATTAAATAAAAACTAAATAAAATGCTTGGGGATAATTTCATCCTTAAGATTATATAATGGCTTTTTTAATAACTATATAATGCATTTAATGTTCCATCCATGATATACTGCTGTTCTAGTTATTAAAGAATAATAATTGACGAGTGATAAAAGTTGGCCTTGATAAATCACACAATTCATAAGCAATACACTACACATTTTTGCATAGCTAGAGTGTGACAGGCATATACACTGTGGTACACTGAAATTATTGATGACAAATGAAAAATCCATGAAAAAAGTGATAGTTTCCCTAAGGGGATGTGGCCTTCCAAGAGTACACCAAATCGAAATTTCCAAAACTTTCCCCCTTTTAATTCAAGAACTCTGGACTGCACTTTTGATAATCCTATGCCATAAACCATCTTTTTTTAACAAGTTGAAAAAAAACCCAACTTGACCAGCATTTGATGTGTCTGTAGGGAGTTCCCTCTTAAGAAATATTTCTCTTTCTATCTTTTTGTATCTCTCTCTATGAAATACTATTGAAGATTTTATCTAATCCCAAGAGACCCATTAGCTGTCTGCTAAGAGTTTTAAAGGGCATGTGTTACACAGTCCTGTTCTAACAACGTATTACTGAACTTTCAAGATGCACGTGTTGAAAAGATGGTGTCCCTACACAAGCAATCTAATTAAAACTCAACTCAAGATTTTGCCCTGTGAATTTGCAGCGACTTGTAGCTTTTCTCGATCTATACCTAATCTAGGTCAAGATCTGGAGATCCTGCAGAAACTTCCTTCAAGCATTTATTTTACTGTAGTACATCCTTTGTTCACAGCAGCATGCCCTTTAT
Organism: Trachyrincus scabrus; assembly: GCA_900303215.1. Lineage (NCBI taxonomy): Eukaryota > Metazoa > Chordata > Actinopteri > Gadiformes > Macrouridae > Trachyrincus > Trachyrincus scabrus. The sequence goes on along the minus strand of OMNO01079213.1, from coordinate 600 downwards.
AGTTGTACGAGTACACAAGGGTCTCTAAAGAGTCTCCTGACATCAAGCGACGGGGGCTAAATGCTACCATTGCCTTTTTTGCCCTCAAATCTCAGATCAGTGATCAGTGGTGCCATGTGTTAAAAATGACACCATGGTTTTGTGTGACCTACAGGGTGCAGTATGTCTGCAATAATTGCACCTCCTTTTTGACTGGGGTGACAAATAACACCATCGGCAACCCTGTCTGAGGGCAAACACTGCTGTTTAACCAGGAATGTGTTGTGAGGGGTGTGTGTGTGTGTGTGTGTGTGTTTGGGTTGAAAGTGAGACAGTGGTCTCTCGTGTTTCATGCTATCTTCTCTCTCTGCAGCACACTTGTTGAGAAGCTGTCATCTCTCTCTCTCTCTGTGTCTCGGTGTCTCTCCATCTCTCGCTCTCAGTGCTCTGTGTCTGTCTTTGCTCTGTCATCTTTCCAGTGTGGCTGCAGGGGTGGATCAAAGCCGGGGTAGAGGCAGAGGGAGATAGAGAGGAGAGAGGGAGGGAAGGGAAAAGGATGAAGGGGGAGGGAGTATTTCGGGGGTGTATCTTTTTTCGCTCCCTTTTTTTTTGGTCGGGGTG
>OMNO01079212.1:0-16029 GCA_900303215.1 Trachyrincus scabrus | reverse complement strand
GCTGACTGCTAAGAAGAGGAAGCTGGAAGATGAGTGTTCAGAACTCAAGAAAGACATTGATGACCTGGAGCTCACTCTGGCTAAAGTAGAAAAGGAGAAGCATGCCACTGAGAACAAGGTCTGGTATACCTTTAACATAACAAATATTATTGTCTGATAATATTTTGACTTTAATAATGAAATATACTGACAGAGTATTCTTTAGGTTAAAAATCTGACCGAGGAGATGGCAGCATTGGATGAAATCATTACCAAGCTTACCAAAGAGAAGAAGGCACTTCAGGAGGCTCATCAGCAAACACTGGACGACCTTCAGAGTGAGGAGGACAAAGTCAACACTCTGACCAAGGCCAAAACCAAGCTGGAACAGCAGGTTGATGATGTGAGTATTACCTTTACCTCTTCCTATTGACTCCATGAACTTATTCCTTATATCGTTTGACATATGGTCACCTTTCGAATAGCTTGAAGGATCTCTGGAACAAGAAAAGAAGGTAAGGATGGACCTTGAGAGGGCCAAGAGAAAGTTAGAGGGAGACTTGAAGCTGAGCCAGGAGAGCCTAATGGACGTGGAGAATGACAAGCAGCAACTTGAAGAGAAGCTGAAGAAGTAACCATCTCGTAAAAAAAATCAAAACAATCAAATTTCATAAAAAACTACATTGAACTTGATCCTAACATTTGTTTCCAATAGGAAAGACTTTGAGATCAGCCAACTGTCCAGTACAATTGAGGATGAACAAGCAATGGGGGCACAACTTCAGAAGAAACTTAAAGAGTTGCAAGTACATAAAAAGTCATTAAAACTAATCTAAAGACAATTAACAGATAAGCATGGCTTGTTTAATATATACCCCTTTTCTTAGGCACGCATTGAGGAGCTGGAGGAAGAGCTGGAGGCTGAGAGAGCTGCCCGAGCCAAGGTGGAGAAACAGAGGGCGGACTTAGCCAGAGAGCTGGAGGAGATCAGTGAGAGGCTGGAGGAGGCTGGTGGGGCCACTGCTGCCCAGATTGAGATGAACAAGAAGAGGGAGGCAGAGTTCCAGAAGATGCGCAGGGACCTTGAAGAGGCCACTCTGCAACATGAAGCTACTGCTGCGACTCTGAGAAAGAAGAATGCAGACAGCGTGTCTGATCTGGGAGAGCAGATTGACAACCTGCAGAGAGTCAAGCAAAAGCTGGAGAAGGAGAAGAGTGAACTCAGACTAGAACTGGATGATGTGTGCTCCAACATGGAGCACGTTGCCAAATCGAAGGTGAGTCGAATTGCCTTATGTAGATGGACAACATTTCTTTTTTTATTCCTACAGTATGTCTGTATAAATAATATTGTCATGGAAATTGTTTTCAGACAAACTTGGAAAAGATGTGTCGCACTTTGGAGGACCAGATGTGTGAATACAAGACAAAATCTGAGGAAGGGCACCGTACCATCAATGATTTCAGTATGCAGAAAGCAAAGCTTCAAACTGAAAATGGTATGATCATTAAAGTATACCATGAGAAAAACATAAAGATGGACCTTGGACTAAAGCTGTGCAAACATACAATTCACATTCAATGTACCATATGATTAAGTTCTTAAAGTGACAACAGGATCTAAAAATGTAAAATAACCATAACATATCACAGAGGGATGTATCCACTACACACCTACAGAATATCTTGTCAGGAAAATGTCAAAAAGTATATTAATATACATCTCAAAGTCAGTCTTTCCAAGACTGACTTTAAATAGACTCCGCCCATTAAGTCGACTTGAAGGAATAAAAGGAAATCGATAGACTGAAATTACGTGAGATTTCAATGGATTTCATGGAACATAATGTCCGTCACTTTAAAAGACAACTCAACACTATACAGATAAAGGAGAAGGGATATCGTTATAGAAACATTTAATCGTCCACAGGTGAACTTGCCAGGCAGCTGGAGGAGAAGGATTCTCTTGTCTCCCAGTTGACCAGAGGGAAGCAGTCATACACCCAGCAGATCGAAGACCTTAAAAGACAACTGGAAGAGGAAGTCAAGGTATCAAAGCTGATTCTTCATCTGATCAAAACAGATTTTGTATTTACCATGTTTTAATCAACTTGTATGGTGACCTGCAAGGCAAAGAATGCACTTGCCCATGCAGTGCAGTCTTCTAGACACGACTGTGACCTGCTGAGGGAGCAGTTTGAGGAGGAGCAGGAGGCCAAGGCTGAACTACAACGCGGTATGTCCAAGGCCAACTCTGAGGTGGCTCAGTGGAGAACCAAGTATGAAACTGATGCCATCCAGAGGACTGAGGAGCTGGAGGAGGCAAAGTAAGATTTTAACCAAAAAATAAAAATATTTACAATTTCACTATTTACAATTTCACTATTTCAACATGTCCTTTTGTGTGATAGGAAAAAGCTTGCCCAGCGTCTGCAAGATGCAGAGGAAGCTGTGGAAGCTGTCAACGCCAAATGCTCCTCCCTGGAGAAGACTAAACACAGGCTTCAGGGTGAGATTGAAGATCTCATGGTGGATGTAGAAAGATCTAATGCTGCTGCTGCAGCTCTGGACAAGAAGCAAAGAAACTTTGACAAGGTAATCGAAAATACAGTGTGAACAGTGTTGATTGATGATGTGATACAGTATATGATATATGTAAAGTTTATTATTATTTGTGGATGCATCATGCATCTAATGTATTTTAATTCAACCAGGTCCTGGCTGAGTGGAAGCAGAAGTATGAGGAGTCCCAGACTGAGCTGGAGAGTTCCCAGAAGGAGGCCAGGTCACTTGGTACTGAGCTCTTCAAACTCAAGAACTCTTATGAAGAATCTCTGGACCATCTGGAGACCATGAAGAGGGAGAACAAAAACCTCCAAGGTGACAAGGCTCATTAATGTAAATGATGGTTGATTATTGTACAATCATAATAAAACATTAACCATGAAAAACTATTTTATCATACTTTTAAAATAGAGGACATTTCTGACCTGACTGAGCAACTTGGTGAGGGCGGTAAGAATATTCATGAGCTGGAGAAGATCCGTAAACAACTGGACCAGGAGAAGACCGAGATACAAACTGCTCTAGAGGAAGCTGAGGTGAGAATGAAATGTTAGATCTAATTTTCTTTTGGTGTTTAAAAACAAAAGTACTTTAGTTCATCCTCAAAAACTGGAGCAATTACTATGTACTAACAGGGTTCCTTGGAACACGAGGAGGGCAAAATCCTCAGAGCCCAAATGGAGTTTAACCAGGTGAAGGCTGAAATTGAGCGCAAACTGGCTGAGAAGGATGAAGAGATGGAGCAGGCCAAGCGCAATCAGCAGAGAGTGGTGGATACCCTGCAAAGCTCCCTGGAGGCTGAGACTCGTAGCAGGAATGAGGCCCTCAGAATCAAGAAGAAGATGGAGAGTGATCTGAATGAGATGGAGATCCAGCTCAGCCAGGCCAACAGGCAGGCATCTGAAGCTCAGAAGCAGCTCAAGGGTGTCCATGCTCACCTGAAGGTACATTGGAGTTAATATCTTTATTTAGATTTGTATTATCTTTTAAGAAATTCCAAGAGGCATTTAAAGCTTAGTGTCTGTCTTTGTAGGACTCCCAGATACAACTAGATGATGCTCTTCGTGCCAATGATGATCTAAAGGAGAACAATGCTATTGTGGAGAGACGCAACATTCTTCTGCAATCTGAACTTGATGAGCTGAGATCTCTGGTGGAACAGACTGAGAGAGGTCGTAAACTGGCTGAACAGGAACTGCTGGATGTCAGTGAGAGAGTTCAGCTGCTCCACTCTCAGGTAAAAATGAATTCAAGAGACTAACATGACAGAATTTCCTCATCTAAAGTCTAAAATTAGTCCCACATAAAATCTGACTCATGATTATAGAACACCAGCCTGCTGAACCAGAAGAAGAAGCTGGAAGGTGATACAGCTCAGCTTCAGAATGAAGTTGAAGAGGCTATGCAGGAGTGTAGAAATGCTGAAGAGAAGGCCAAGAAGGCCATTACTGATGCTGCCATGATGGCAGAAGAGCTGAAGAAGGAGCAGGACACCAGTGCTCACATGGAGCGCATGAAGAAGAACATGGAACAGACCATCAAGGACCTGCAGCACCGCCTGGATGAAGCCGAGCAAATTGCCATGAAAGGTGGCAAGAAGCAGGTCCAGAAACTGGAGGCCAGGGTGGGTGTAATTTATTTCTACATTCGAAATAATGGTGGCAAATATGTTCTAATAGAAATCAATGTATTGATGCTTGAGTATATTTGTTTCACAAAGGTGCGGGAGCTAGAAGCCGAAGTCGAACTTGAGCAAAGGAAGAGCAGCGACTCAATTAAAGGAGTCCGTAAATATGAGAGGCGCATCAAGGAACTTACCTATCAGGTAAGTAATGTTAAAGTAATGTTGTAATGTTATAATTAACTGAATTTAAAGTATAAAAATAATCACATCACAGGGAAAAAGTATGTCAGGTCCCGGGTGTAAAGCGGCCTTGGACAAAACAGAGTCAGATGAAATGGCCTTAGACAAAACGGTAGAAAACATTATAGCAGAAAATAAATGATCCTGTTCATGTTATACATTCATGGAGTTGTCTAGTAATATCATGTTAAAGGTCCTTGCCATTGGTTATATTGCATGTTTTATTCACTAAAATACAATTCAAGGTATCTCCATCAGCATCAGTACACCTTATAAAACTGTCTAGATTGAATAATATCCACATTTTCTCTCAACTGAAAATGTTAAGCAGGCAAAATGAAATGCTGGGTGGGCGTGTCAGTTTGACTGAGTAGCTGGCTGGAAAAAAAATCACCATTAAACTCACGTCTGGATGATATTATAAGAGCAAACATAACATGTTAATCGCCATGTATGCTAAATGTAATTAATTGAGGTAACATTAATTGATTGAAAGATCTCTAATTGCGATGCTAGCGCTAACCGCAATGCTAACACTAGATATGATGAAAACTAATATTAACTATATCTGTACAGTCCAAAAACCAAACCTTGTGTTTTAGGGGAGGGGCTTTCCATACATTTTTCTATTGGGGCAGAGAGCTGAAAACACAATCGTCATGTTTCTAATGTTTTCTGATGGTACTTCACCTCAGAATGTACGAATGTAGTAGAAAACCTGTGTTAAAAGTTTAAAACCACCATATAATTCTCAAAGTAAAGTTTAGTTTATGGTAAGTTGAACTAGACGAAATGAATTAATTTACATACAATTTATTGTGGAAAAAGAGTACATTGCAATGGCAAATGATAGACTGGTTTCTGAATATGAAAGCTGGCTCTCTTAAAATGCTATGCTAGGGAGCTAGCCTGGCTACCAAGCTGTCATGGAAATAAACCGCAGCAGCATGCTGGCTGCGCATTCCCAACACAGAGCTTGTGCTTTACTCGTACCCAGCCTTGATGTAGCAAAATGTGTAGGCTACACCGTAGCCTACCCAGGGTGACTTTGGGAGGCTCCAAATATTCAAATAACCAAATTTTAGAACATTATTTGAATACTTCGGTACCACTTCCGTCCAGTGTGAGAATCGGCAAGACCAACAGAGCTGTTGTCAAAATGCGGGAGGACTTGTGATAATAATAATAATATTAATAATATTAATAACATTATTATTTATTAAAGTGTTCTCCACATGATTTATTTGGGAAGGTCTCCTTTATATAATATAATATAATATAATAGTAGAACAGAGAGAGTTGGGGAAGGTCTCATTTTTTAAAGTTAAATTAGAAGCCATTCATGTATTGGAAATTTAAAGCATGTGAAATCCTACACGTAGTCCCTTTAATAAACCTGAATAGAACAGCAAAAAAGTTTTTTTCTAGCTATCCGTCATCCAGAATAGTGCCTGTGTGTTTTCTCTTTGCATGCCTGTGAATAGCACTAGTGCTGCTCTGCAATTTCATCAAAACTTTGCACAATGTTTCCATGCTTCTTTGGAAACATTTACACTGAAGCTCTGCCGTAACCGAGCTACTGACTTCCACGTAGCAATCCTATGTGATATTGTAGTTTTGCTTTTTGCTTTAATAAATTAATAACACATTTTTTTTCAGGAATTTAACCATTTTAGAAATACATTAGTTGATAAAAACACAATTCTGTAGTGGTCTCCACTGGCTTTGTGTCATTCAGACACGAAAAGATAGAAGATCTGTGAATGCAGATATTTCCTTGATTTATGTAGATTTTTTGAATGAACTATTTGAATATTCATTTTAACGATTATCCAAAGTTTGAAATTATGTATTCGGGTCAGCCCAAAATATGAAGAATGTGTTGTCAAATTTCAGTCATGTTGTGACACTGTTTTGTCTGATACCGTTTTCTGGCACAGTTTTGCCCGATGCCGTCTTCTCTGACGTTGTTTGGTCTGAGGCCGTTTTGTCCAAGACACTCTTTTTCCCCTAGAGCCATATTGCCTGAAGTACGAGATCTGATGCTGTGGTCTGACGATGTCCTAATATGTACACATACATGAATCCTCTCAATTCTTTTATTTGTATTTTTCATCAAGACTGAGGAAGATCGCAAAAATGTAACTCGTCTCCAGGACCTGGTAGACAAACTCCAACTGAAGGTCAAATCCTACAAGAGAACTGCAGAGGAGGCTGTAAGTACTACATATATTTGAAGGACATGATGTATTTTGGCAACCTTCATACATTTTTAAAAACACAATTTAATTCATTTTAATGTTTTCCAAGGAGGAACAAGCAAACACCAACTTGGGTAAATTCCGCAAACTGCAACATGAGCTGGATGAAGCAGAGGAGAGGGCCGACATCGCTGAGTCCCAGGTTAACAAGATGAGAGCCAAAAGCCGTGATACTGGTTCTAAGGTCTGTGCTATTTCATCCATGGATTTATGTGAAAATAAATGTTATTCAGATACTGATAGTCTGTATTCATGATCTCCAGAAAGGACACGATGAAGAGTGAGACTACACCATGGTTCATCACCACTCTTGATGGCAGTTTCAATGTAATGTGTGTATGAAAAAGTACATGAAGCAGAATTTACATAATGTATACTGTTCCTTTACTGTGTACAAAATAAAACAGAGCAGAATGCAAACACAGATTATGTCCTGTCTTTTCATTGAAATGAATAATTGTATTATTGTTATCATATTATTAGGTCCTCAAATGAGACAATATATTGTTTTGTTTTATTTTATCATAGACCATGTATCTGGTGATAAGATGCAACACCAAGACATTTAGTGTAGAGTAGTTAGTATCCCAGCTGAAGGTTTCTGACTGCACATTTTAGTATTTAAAAACATTATATATTCATTGTTATTAGTAAATTACATCAATAAAAATAGGATACAATTCAAAAGTATGACAAGTGAGTACACAATGAACACAATATTTTTTTTATTGAGTTTTATTAAACACATCATACAGTACATCCTTGGTTTTCTTTAGTGTTTCCAGGAAGCTTTTCAGGATTTCCGCTCAGCTCACTAACCTGACCTTCTCTGTTATTATCACAAGAGGGAGACATTGGTACTACTGGTTATTATGGACTCAATCCATTAGCCAAATCAACATTTACTGTGTGGTACTATTATTGTACAAATTATTCAGGAGGATATATAAATATTCATAGATATATGCTCACATATTTAGTTTAGTGTTATTATAGTAAAGGAACACTGTAGAAAATCTTAGAAATGTGTGTGCATCTTTGAGTGTATAATTATATCTACTGTATGTAGAATACTTTCAAATTTCATCACGATGGGAACATAGTCTTATTCCTTGAAAATGTGTTATCACAAAAACAAATAAACTGGGCTACAAATAAACTACCTTGTGATAGCTTGGAGTGAAGTCAGTGATTATCCGTTGGAAGTTATACCTGTATATCTTTTCTGGCAGTGCTGACTGATTAAGGAGTAATCCACAAGTGATACTGCCAGCTAGCAAAGTGGAGACCACGTATGACTTGAGATATAAAAAGACTACACACAGTGTTGGTCATAACTGACCGGCCTACTGGGAACCACCGCACAATGCTAATCTTTGTGATCTTCTGATCACCTTTTAAGTAGTTAGTTATTTGGAACTCCCCCTTTTCTTCCCATTGAACGCTTAAATGTGTATCACAAAATCGAAATCATGATTTTTATTATGATTCTTTTGAATCTATTCAGTGTGATTATTGATTATTTGTATATTTCCTTCGTAAAAACAAAAACCCTTGTGCTTTCACTTCCCTTTGTGCTTCCATATTTACCCCTCCTAGACAATGCCTTATTTGTGTCTTCATTGACAGTTGGAATCTGACAGGAATCGCCGCTTTTGTCACCTGATCAGTTTGTCTTTCAGCAGACAAAGAAAGACAGGCCGGTGAAAAGTTATGACGTTCTACATGGTGTCGGAAGCATTTCTGCAATGAGACGGCAAGACAGCTGAGTATGGGGGGCCTCCTAACATAGAGTGGTATGTTCCACCCTGGAAGCTCTGCTATGAACCTCAAGGTTAGAGATGGGCTATGTACACACGAGGTGTGGAGTTGTGAAAGTTCAGAAGGGGTGAAAGTAAAACGAAACCTGTGGCAAGTACAGTGAAGGGTGAAGCACTTTCTTCCTATAATGTATAGAACCATATTAATACCTTGTAGACACCTCACACTTTCTCCTACTGCACAAACATGACACTTGACAGTCATCTTGACCTATGGCTGTTAAGAAGTTGTAAATCCAACAAGACCATACTGCTTCTTAGCTCACCATCGTATTATGTATCGCTTGTCCTCTATAAAGTACTTATATCCTTTGCATTTATGGAACCATCATTAAAATGCTTTCGAGTTGAATGTCTTAAAGATTAATTAGATAAAATATCTCCAATACATTTCTGTTTTACACAAACTATTTCATACTACTTTGAGAAGATATATAATACATGCTGACATTATACATCTTCAGTCATTTAATATGTTGTAAACACATTACATAGAGGCTATATGCTATTGCAACTGAGGATCAGTCCCAAACTGCATTTGGGACTGCATATATCTCATGTTGTTATATTTACATTCTGCCTTCATGCCTTTACATGCCTAACATCAGAATGATAGATAAGGAAAAGAAGCAGTGGCGACTCATGAGCCCATGGTCCAAATCAGGAGATGCAGGGCTGGATGATGGCTAAAAATGTAGTCAGTGTTCAGGTCAACTCCTCCTCTCCCCTCCCAAACAATAGAGCACAGAGGTCTTTTGTTATCTTGTGACACACAGCAATCAAACTAAGGTCCTACCATATTTGGATTGATAGAGCCTTATATAAAGAGTAAAACAGGGAGAAGAGTCTCAGCTTCAATCCATCAGGTCCTTAGTCTGCCTAGAGGGACCACTGGCCACAGCACAACAAAAAAGGCTTTGTCAGATCAGTATTTTTAGGGTCACAGAGCCCTCTTGAAGCCAACCTATTACAGGTATGTAATGCCAATTCTTTTGTTTTGGGTGATTATTGAATCCTTATGATCCTTTGCTGAAATTAAATTATCATCATTATCGTTATCTATCGGAAGTACTTAACAAAGGTACTTGTTTCTCAGGTAGACTCTTGCAGCCTTAGACATGGGAGATGCCGCAATGTCAGAATTTGGGGTGGCCGCCTCTTTTCTGAGGAAGTCGGATAAGGAGCGCTTGGAAGCGCAGACCCGACAATTTGACATGAAAAAAGAATGCTTTGTGCCTGACCCCGAGGTGGAGTATGTGAAGGCCAAAATCACCGGAAGAGATGGTGACAAAGTCACTGTTGACACTGAGCTGGGAAAGGTATTGTTCCTCCAACCACAAACATCTACGCTTGCGATGAATATCCCTATCATGTAATGTTGTGGCTTTATCCTATTCATTTTTAGATGTATCTAAGGGGACCATATTACAGACCACATTTTGACACTTGACACAGACATTGAAACAATAAGTATACATACCCCAAAAACAAGCCGCACTCATAGTTTTACTAATAGTGTGAATAGGGTGGAACAATCGTATAATCTAAAATAACTAATTTAAAAAAATTATAGTGTAAGAGACATTTTTTGCATTTTGCATTTTATATGGAGTAAGGTTGTTAAATGACAAAAGTAAATGATCAACTGTATGCTGTAAATCATCAGACAGTAACTGTCAAGGAGGTTGACGTCCACCCCCAGAACCCACCCAAGTTTGATAAAATTGAAGACATGGCGATGTTCACCTTCCTCCATGAGCCTGCCGTGCTGTTTAACCTCAAAGAGCGCTACGCAGCCTGGATGATCTATGTGAGTCTTCCAAAACAATATTAATATGAAAAAATCATCATAACAATATGAAGCGTCCCCTTGACTGACACAAACATGGCTTCCTCCACAGACCTACTCAGGGCTGTTCTGTGTGACAGTCAACCCCTACAAGAACCTGCCGGTATATGCTCAGTCAGTGGTCAACGCCTACAGAGGCAAGAAGAGGAGTGAAGCTCCTCCCCACATCTTCTCCATCTCTGACAACGCCTACCAGTACATGTTGTCAGGTAAACAGAGTACATGAAACATGTACATGTACATGTAATCATGTACTTAATACCATATTACCATCTTGTCTTTTATCTCTCCTGATTTTCCCCTCACAGACAGAGAAAATCAGTCAGTTTTGATCACGTAAGTTTAACATCGAATTTACGAATTGAGAATTCATTTTTACACATAAGGCATGGCAATATTCTATATGCAGTGTTTAATCTTAATGTTGCAATACTGCTTTCTAGTGGAGAATCCGGTGCTGGGAAGACTGTGAACACCAAGAGAGTCATTCAGTACTTTGCTAGTATTGCTGCTGTTACTGGAAAGAAAGAAACTACAGGCTCTGAGAAAAAGGTACCAGCTAACAGACATAGGCCAATAAGCATATAAAGTATAGAATAATTCCTAGTTAAACCAAATATGTACAGCTATATGTATTTATTGCATGAATAAAAATTAATGCAAGATTCATATTTACTGGTAGGGTACCCTGGAGGATCAAATCATCCAGGCCAACCCTGCTCTGGAGGCTTTTGGGAATGCCAAAACCATTAGAAATGATAACTCCTCTAGATTTGTAAGTACACATTTCCATCTCTCAACACCTCATAAGCAATTTCTGAATGATGACATATCTGTGATTACAATGTAAACCTGTCATCAAATACAAAGCATTAAAGGAATACTCAGACTTTTTGGGAAATAAGGTTATTTTCCACTCAGCCATAGTCAAACGAGAAGCACTGTACCATTTATTTTCTCAATCAGCCTAGTGCTTGATTCGACCTAGTTAGCATTTGACTCAGTTCAGTGGTCTATTAATAACATCCACAGTGGCAACTGTTAAGCTCAACACTGTGGCGATTTTATTTTGATGTTGTATGATATATGCCCATTTCTCAATAGCTTGTAAAAAAAACCCTGATAGTTTATTTCAGACTAATCGTGTTTTGACGGAACATTTACATGTTAGCCTTAAATATCCAATGGCGACGCCATTTAATAAATGACCAAATAATAATAACAAAAATAACCTTTAACTTTATATTTAAACACTAGTTTAACAAATGTTTAATAGCTTAGGCTATTTCTATTGGATTATCATAAAATCCCATCTCGTGTATATGTGGTTGTTACAGTTATCTGTTTTATGGTTAACTTGAGCATGAGGCTCAATGTTTATTTGTGAATAAATAGGCTTTGTGCAAGTTATTAAGTCACACATTTTGTTTTAACAAATGTACTTGATGAGTCTCTAAAAATCCTGTGGGAAACACTGACATAATTGTAGGTATCTAATGATTTAGATACATACATTTTCTTTTATATACACTAGGCCTCTATCGGATATGTGTATAATAGGCTACCCTATATCGGTTGTTGGCCATTTGGACATCCAATATCCATTCATTTTCAGGAATTGCATAAGAATCCGGAAATATTTCCCCATTAGTGAGAACTTGTTTCTGTTATCGGTATAGTAGGAAGCTTGTCATACAAGTGCCATCACCTGCCATATCTTGCCACATACCCATCTCCTCCCATATTAGGATTATTATAGTGCATTTAATAGGGGTGTAATGATTCCCCAAATCCTCTATTAGATTTGACTTTTGATTTTGAGGTCACAATTTGATTTGATTTTCGATACATATAGTTTTCTTAACAATGCTGATGGCTAGGCCTACACCACTATAAGACTATAGGCCTTGGTTTATAAAGAAAAACACTTGGTTCTCATTAAATAACTTTTAACTATTTATAGTAACATTTATGAATAACAAAAATAGAGAATATTAAAACAAACAACAATCAAACTTTAAAGTCTCACAAATAGGACTTTTTTTTCAACGTTCTATAGACATTTGTGAATATGTCCTGCCATGTTTGATATGTTGCTTGTTACGGCAAACTGTATTAAAAAAACATCAACAACACAGACATTGTTGTCATAACTCACAGGGAAAACAAAATGTTGCCGTAACGCTATATTATATTATGAAATATAATAAATTATAAAGAAGCAGTAGTGTTTTCGAGTTCAATTTGTCCATACATGGACCCGTATAAGGAAGTATCACAGTAGCGAATGCTGTATTGTTGTTGTTGTTGTTGTTGTCATTGACGCAAGCATACCGGTGTTAGCGATGGTGTTAGCCCATTGCTGTGCATCCAAATGTACTCAAATGTACTTAGTTCATAGTTAGTACATAGTTTTGCCCAATTCCATGTACTTCGGTGCAAATGCAATATTGAATATCTGTGTTGGCTTGCAACGTATTCCTGCTCAGCTTTTGCATTCGGCTGGGACACGTTGTATTGAAGAGGAGAGGATCTCCAATTGTTGTCATTTTAGAGACTAGGTTAGACTATGTAACTATGAAAAAAAACAACAACACGGGCTCGGAGAGTGGTAAAGATAAAACACTTTGAGATTTATTTTAAGAGTACAAAGTAAACGTTTGCCTACATGCAATCTGGAGTTAGCTCATGAAGTAACGGCCTGACTCCTACTGAGTGCAGGTTTATATCCAGTTCTTATCTCTGACAGATACATTCCTAAGTTGACAGATTTATTCCTAAGTTTTTTCCATGCAGTTTCACAATTTAGCTGTGGAACCCCTTGGCTCACATTCCTGTGCTAGCTTCTCCTTTCGAGACAAGGCATCTGCTCAGTGTCTTTGACTGTGCCAACATGTTCTTATCTCTGTATTTCTCCTTTGTCGAGTTGTTGGGCAGATTACAAGGTTTATGCATGACAGTTTTACTCTTAATTTTATAAAACATTAGGGGGGGGTATCGGATTATTTCCAACAGCTGCCATAATAATCCATGGAAGGTGCTCCACTGTGTTGTGGTGCGTCCGATTCTTTGTACATTGATTGTTTTCTGACAAATCCCAATTTTTTTATGGATTCTAAACCAGCCACTGTGCGACTCTTCTATTACTCCCATTTCCAGCATAGCTTTTAATTTTTCCTGAACAATTTAGCATTTGTGTTCAAGTAACCTATACAGACGTGACCTAAGATCACGCCTGGGGACGTCAGCAAACCACTATCTAACGTTCTGTTTTTTTCCAATTGTTCAAAGGGTAAATTCATCCGAATCCATTTTGGTGTCAGTGGAAAACTGTCATCAGCTGACATTGAAACTTGTAAGTCTAAACAAGCACATTGTGGGTTTGGGCCGTAATGACCAAAAAACACAATATTGCTTTTCAATTTGAATTTGATCATTTTGCATTGGCATTAAATCTAAAGACCAACATTAACCTTTTTTCCAAATGTAATTGCTTATTATTTTTCTCGGTAGATCTATTGGAGAAGTCTCGTGTCACCTTCCAGCTTAAGGCTGAGAGGGACTACCACATTTTCTACCAGATCCTATCTCAAAAGAAACCGGAACTCCTAGGTTAGTATTTAAATACAGCAAATAAACAGGGCCTGGTAGTCATTGCAGATCATTGTATCACAAACTATTCCTTTTAAAAGGATCCAAATGGGACAAATTGGTATTTCAACATCAACAATGTGTAGAGCATATGTGCAACCCTCCAGACTAACTTTTTTTTACCTAGCCTACCTACCTTATCGGTGCTCCCAACCTTAAAAATCTAGGAGCACCAGCAAATAAATCAGGAGCACTAGAAAAACGTTTGGTAGCACCAAATAATCTCTTACTTTTCAGAAAAAAAGTGCAACTTCAACCATTGCTAAATATAGATATGTAACTAGTCGGATGCCAGTAAAATTAACCTATCATGTAAAAAGAAATACAATATAACAATAAAGACAGCCATACTATAAAGAGAAATATAGAGAGCCAGACTATAAAGAGATTTTGTAAATTTGTATTAATATATGTTGTTATATAATTATATATAATAGAACTATGCTATCCCAAAATCAAGCAATAATAGCTCCAAAAATATAAGGGACAGATGCATAACCTTGGACTCTTGTAGATAGATACAAGATTTGTAGATAGACATTTTGTTTTGTAACCATCACATGATGCAAGTGAAAGCTGGAAAAATGCATGAGAAATAAGACATTTTACTTCTGCCTAAACGCAAAATTCTAAATTAGAGCGAATAACATTGCTGAACAGTGAGCTAGTGGCATTTATGCAACTAAATCTGTTCTATGACTGCAAATAAATAAGCGAAGCACAACAATTCAGACAGAGCTCCAAAAACCCCAGGTCAGAGCCATCCGCAGAGTCTTACGACAACGCTTCAACTTTTCAACATCACAAACTCTCATAATCTCATCCAGGAAATTATAATTTTTTCTTTAGTTTATTAGCCATTAGACCCCTACCATACGGACCCTACATAATCTGTAGTTCCGTAACAATCACGAGTTGGTGCAGCGAAAAACACAAACACGAAAGCGCATCTGGAAAGTGAAAGCTGCTGCGCAACCTCCAGGATTCAATCTATATTTGCACCGCTGGTGACCGGCGAGGTTGACTGAATTGTGCAACTAATTATTATAGTAGCACACGTTGCTTTATTGAAGGTCGCACACTGTGTGACTTATTTAACATTTTTGGTCGCACTGCACATTATTTGGTTGCATATGCAACCAAAACAGTCACAGTCTGGAGGGTTGATGTGCAATTTTTATATGAAAGTGTGTTAAACTATATTGTGTTTAATCTTACACTAATAAATGGTCTTCCAGAGATGCTGCTAATCACCACCAACCCATATGACTACCAGTTTATTTCCCAAGGACAGACAACGGTAGCTTCTATAGATGATGCTGATGAGCTAGTAGCTACTGATGTAAGTAGTAAAATAGTGAATGACCAGCTGATGTGCAACTATATTTATGACTCTAACCAGTTAATTGTATTTTGTTTAGGATGCGTTTGATGTGCTGGGTTTCACCCAAGAGGAGAAAAATGGCATTTACAAGTTGGTAGGTGCCATTATGCACTATGGAAACATGAGGTACAAGCAGAAACAAAGAGAGGAGCAAGCGGAGGCTGATGGCACTGAAGGTGACTGATGTCATTCAATTAACAATTAAAAATAATCTTTGTGTACATAATGCTTCATTTTCATTTCACTTTACAGATGTTGACAAAGCCTCGTACCTGATGGGTCTGAACTCTGCTGATGTCATCAAGGGACTGTGTCATCCAAGGGTGAAAGTAGGAAATGAGTGGGTCACAAAAGGTCAGAGTGTACAGCAGGTGAGGTTTAATATAATAAAAGACAATCTCCAAGTGGACTAAAAAGTGTACGGTTAGGTCACAACAGTTAATGTAAACCTCTGTTGGGTGAAACTCTAGGTGTACTACTCCATTGGTGCACTGTCCAAGTCAGTGTACGAGAAGATGTTCATGTGGATGGTCGTGAGAATCAACCAGTCTCTGGATACCAAGCAACCTCGCCAGTACTTCATTGGTGTGCTGGACATTGCTGGGTTTGAGATCTTTGATGTAAATATTGACATGTTCTCTAACTAGATGTGTAAT
>OMNO01079211.1:0-10084 GCA_900303215.1 Trachyrincus scabrus | reverse complement strand
GAGTGTGTGTGTGTCTGTGTGTATGAGTGTGTGTGTGTCTGTGTGTGTGTGTGTGTGTGTGTGTGTGTGTGTGTGTGTGCGCGCGCGCGCGAGTGTGCGCGTGTGCGTGTCTCAGCTGTTTATGGGGACTGGGGCGATTTTCAGAAAAATCTATTATTTTAAACTCCATGCATTTTTAAGCTGGCTAGGCCACGTCAAGGCAGGGAAGCCAACTCCATGCTGAACTCACAGGGAGAAGGAGATTGCTTTTGTTGCAGCCCTTTAATTAGAAGGTCGGCTGACACCCAGGACCTTGGATGCAAGGTCAGGTTGGAGGGAAAAACTACTCACTAACTAAAACTCACTAACAGTGGCAGTGTTATTGCCATGTTGTACCATGTTGGGTTGAGATAGACAGGAGCACTCTCGCAAACTGCTACTTTTACCGTTCATAGTAGTTGTTATTGATAATTATTATTATTGCACTGAACCTATCAAACACCCACCACGCCTGAACAATATCCCGCATGTCCTGTATGTCCACCATGACTTCTTGATCACTTATCATTATTGCCCAGATATGTTTTGCACACTGCCACCCCTGTATAACATCCTGCATTTCCTTTTCTTCCATGTCTTCCATAACCCATAGTCCGCTACAAATGCCAACGTCAGGGGGAAGGAGGAGGTAGTTCGGAGTAGAACCTGAGAGACGCCATAAATTAAGCACATGATCTCCATGGCTGACGACCACGGTCTACAGAACATTACTGCTTACGTCTGTTCCCCCGTCGCTGTGTCACTGACTCATGTTTCAATGTGTACTTAATCTGTCCAGGGTTTTTAGAATGAGTATTTAATAATCAATAAATCACTTGCAGCAAGTATGTTTAAAATATGATCGTGGCATGAAAATAGGACATCTAAAAAAAAGATGATCAAATTAATCAGAAAAAACCTTAAATTGGCTGTTTACAAACTAGCACTTATGACACAACACATTCTCTTAATACAATAAGAGCGTGTTTTTGTTGCAGTACTTATAACATGTACCTTTACCTTGAAACTCCACATCTGTAATGGCATGACTGTGCCACCACAAAGACCATAATGTATGCAGAGACGCCTTTGAAATCCTTGGAAGAAGATTTGCAAGCATAATTCAGAAATATTGGGCTTATAGAGACGAGATGCACACAGACACACACTTAGGTAATGACTACACATAATTTATAATTTATATCATATATACATACACACAATTTCTTATATTTATATTTTGTTAGTGCTCTTACTGTAAATATTGTGCTGTAAATATTGTGTGGTTCTTTATAATGTAAATAGTGTAAACTTGTTGCCCTTTGCACATTTCTGTTGAGCATTGCCACTTT
The DNA here is from genome assembly GCA_900303215.1 of Trachyrincus scabrus. Classification (NCBI taxonomy): domain Eukaryota; kingdom Metazoa; phylum Chordata; class Actinopteri; order Gadiformes; family Macrouridae; genus Trachyrincus; species Trachyrincus scabrus. The sequence continues at coordinate 8,714 of OMNO01079211.1, read as the reverse complement.
CATTTCACTGCACCGTGTATGTATGTGACAAATAAACATCTTGAATTTTGAATCTTGAATCTATAACCAAACCCTAAAACCAAACCCTAACCCTAAAACCAAAAACCAAATCTTAAGAGGAACCTAACCCTAAAATTAAAAAAAACCCTACCCAAACCCTTTTTCCCTGCTATCTCCTCATCCCTGTACTGATACCACCCACTACAACAATACATCTATTCTTGGAGATCCAGACCATTACCGGAATAATCTGATGCTGAGTGATAGCTCTTATGCTAATCGGTGGGCTAAGTGGCTTGTGGGTATGAATGAATCCACTGCTAAAGCAGTAGTGTTATTGATGAGTCCCCTGACAAGACCTAGTGAAGCATCACTCTAATATTAATCTGCCAGCCCCACGCAGTCCTACCTAGCTCCTAGCTACCTTCCTTCCTCGCTTCCTTCCTTGCTTCCATTGGAGAACAGATGTCATTTTCCCCAGGGGTCTTGTTTGATAGTTTGATTTATTTTGCCGAACAATACACTATTTCCAAGTATTATTCATCAAAATTATAAACCATTACAGAAGTGAGTGTTAAAACTGGTCAATTAATATAACTTCAAACAGAAATCATTCCAATGAATATGATTCTAAGGAAGTAGCATGAACTTTGGTTCATGCTACTTCCTTAGAATCTACTACTTCCTACTTAGTCTATGCCATTGCAATATAATTGAACGGGGCTGAGATGACATCACTCCTTGATGACCACAGGGATGAAGTTCTTCAGCTTGTCACTGTCGAAGTTCACCAGAAGCTCAGTCTACCTGTAGACAGATACCCAGCCCAAAGCTGCTCCTTTACGACAAAATATTAAAGTGCTATTAAAGCCTCCTCATAGGAACCAAACCAACATACTTTATTGTGATGGGCTTCTCCTGAGTCAGGCCTACTCCTACTGAGAAGCTGCAGTCCTGAAGGGCCTCTGGCAGAGGGTTCAGAAGGCAGAGATCTGCTGTTAAGGCCTGGGCCACTCTGGCCTCTCCCATAAGCTGCAAGGAAGCATGTTATTTTATCTTCAGTTGAGTTTCAGCATGGTTGTGTTTTGATATGATTGCATGAATTCAGGAACAATCACAAAATACATAATGTTGCATATTAAATACATGAATCCATATGCATTCATCCATGCACCCATCTACGCATTCATCCATCTATCCACACACCTGTCCATCCACATGCTCATCCATCCATCTATCAATACACCCACCCATCTATCAATACCACCCATCCATCCATATACCTATGCATCCACACACACTCATCCGTCCACCCATGTCCACCTTGACCCCCAGGTCCGGTTTGTCCAGGACGATGATCTTCTGCCTTGTGGTACTCTTTGTTTTCCTTGTTATTGACAATCACCTGTAATGTATAAACGTCATCTACTCCCGCAATATTTACACTACATACACATATTATGCATCAGCATATTTAAGCAATACTTTACACACTTTAAGATAACTTTTAAATGTTCCAATACACATACATTGTAATTAACCTTCACAGGGACACCTGTGTAAACAGACTGAACCAGCTGAGCTCACATACAGGCTGGAAATTAACTGTTCGTACCAGAGCTGGTTCATACATACATATACACATAAACAAGTACACATACATATGTACACTTAGGTACACAAGCATACACAAACGTGTATATATACACCCACATTCAGAAAAATATGTGGGTATACGTACCATAGGTAAACACACGTGAACACAGTCTACACACACGTGAACACAGGTACACACACGTGACCACAGGTACACACATGTGAACATAAGTACACATTTGTACGTATAAACGTATAAAAGCATGTAATGGCAGCGCAATTTCTTCAGGAATTGTAGGTTTTGTAGTTATTCATTGTATTTATTCATTATTTTCCCCCAAACTACCGACTTGATTAAAACTTTACAATTCCAGTCTCTTGGGATTATTATTTTGTTTATAGTCGTCAAGCCCATGTTAACGCCTTAACAAAAATCAAGTAAAAAAAACTAAAATAAAGCACAGGATTAATTAAAATACGATTTAACGCATCAGGCTTTTATGGGAGAATTTTACTATAACATATAAAGGATATATAATCATCTTGAAATATATGCTATATGAATGAAATTAAGTGTGGAAAAACACTTGAGTCACCAGATGGTGACTCTTGTCTTTGTATAACATTGGACAATCTGATTCTTGTCTTTGTATAACATTGGACATCTGGCTCTTGTCTTCGTATAACGTTGGTCATCCTGTGCCACCAATATATTTTGAATCCTGAGAAACATTGGAAAGGAATATATGGAAAAAGGGAGATGAGGGTTTATTATTAGAGTGCTGGCAAAGCAAGGTAACATACACAGAAGCCAAAGAACATCCACAGCTATATGTCTAAACAAGGTAAAAGGGTGAACCTTTGAAAACCAAAGAAGGCATGAAATACATAGGATGATATGATTGGTTTAGAACATAAACACATAGGATTAGTTCAGAGCATAAGGGATGGATCCACAGAGCATGACATAAAAAGTGTATCCTGAGTCTAGTTGGGTGGTTTCTTTGCAAACTAGCTCAGGCTTTTGTATTGCTTATTTCAAGTGATAAAAGTCTTTAACTTTGATACTTCTCGACCTCTTGTTCCTTACAAAGTTTTTACGTGTTCTTATCCACAACACTTTCTACATAGTTAAAATTAGGCTATATTCATCAGCCCACACAACAAATAGGCCTTCAACACACAACGTTCAATCACACCACCTGATATCCATTTAAAACAAGTAGGCCTACGTGTCCACGCACACTTATGGAATGAAAACGAATTAAAACACGTCAAACACGGCTTAACATCCAGAACCTACATTCATATTTGACATTTTAATTGGTAGGCCTAGTGGTCAGAAATAAATGTTCTACTCACAGCAGGTCCAGATAAGTTACTCTTTAATCATATACCCGTTAACCAGAAAAGTAGCCTACATGGACGTTCTGGTTCAATTTCAAAAATAATATTAGACCTACGCTCGCCGTCATTAGACTGCTAAATGGTGGGCGACACCAACGTGCTGTTTGGTTTAATGAACTGAACGTGAGCAGCAGTAGGTGAACTTATTCATGATGTGCCCTTATTAATGCAGATACCTTGATAACAAAAGGACAGGTGTGTCCTTTTAACGCTTATTGTATATATATTATATAATTCTAGTATTTAGTATTTCTTATTTCTTATTCTTATATACTTCCCACTTGTAAAGAGACAGTTTGTAAGCAACTGCAGTGTAACCAATTTCCCCCCGGGGATCAATAAAGTATTTCTGATTCTGATTCTGATTCTGATTAATTAGCAGGTGACCGGTTAGCCTCTTCCATTCATTTGCACTACGTCACCAGGATATGGATGCAATAGCATGTGTTTAGCCTATAGAGGGAGTTACAATGCAACCCAATCTAGAAGTGTTGTTTGGTTCTCCTTTAAGTGACATCACTAAAGTAAATACAAAGAATAGGCATCTTACTATTTAATGATGAACATATTAACATGATTCAGATACATGTAATTAAGAAGCAGGTAGAACACTATTATTAACCAAGTCAAGGAGACTGACTCATAGGGAATCAAACTTAGCACCTTTCTGTTGGCAGTCAAACACACTACATTATAACATTATAAAATGCTCTTCCCGTGCAACACATACTTAATACCTATAATGATTTTTTTTTTTTTAAGTACATGAAAACTTGGCTCTTTGCTACTTTTCTAGGCAATTTCCAATTCTAATTCTGGTCACCCTCAGGCCAGAACCCAGACCTTTCTGTCTATGAGGCATGAGAGGTGGCCAATGAGTCATCTCAGCTTGTCTCTTCTGTTGAGGTCCTCACCCCTCTCTCCTCTTCAGAGGCCAACATGTTTATTTGTAGGGGCTTTATAGTGTCTTACATTTACATTTAAATGTACGTTCAAATTGTTGAGGTAAATTCAATTTAAATGTAAGTTCAATTTGATATTCTGATCAACACATGTCCTGATGATGGTATGAATTTCAGATGAATCGGACTTGTTTTGAGGTCCTTTCAATAACGTTAAGCTGTTGGCTGCTTTTGTGCCAATTTATGCCAATCTATGTTTTTAATTCATATATTTTTTAATGAACGCTGCATCATGCTTTCCTTTTGTGGAGATGAAGCCATAAGGTGTCCTCCACTCCACACCAAGTTAATATTTTATAAGTTTGTTAGATGCCATGAAGCCGCATTAAGCTCATTTGGTTCCATTCATCACATGTTGTCTATGTAACTGCTTAGCCTACTGATTTTCTTTCGACGGCACACTATCTCATTATTTTTCAGCACACAGATTTGCTTGCCATCACAGTGTGTCCCATGATGGAGACATGGAGATATGAATTGCAGCTCATTCTGACTTTATTTAGGGCCATTTAGTAACATTCAGCTTTTTTTCAGTTTTTTGCATATTTTCATTCATTAAAAAAAATCAAAGAGATGTAAATTAAAAATGTATTTCAATTTTATTTAATCAAAGTTAAATATTTTTTTTGCCTGTTTTCACATTAAGCCTTTTAGGACATCCCCAAGTTACACCAACCAATGAATATGAATAGATAATATTATAGGTATAAAATAGGTATAAAATAAAATATATATGTGGAGTGTGTGTAGCTGGTGACTGGTTTAAGCAGCCTCACCTGGTCCGAGTCAGGCTGATTATACTGTGGGGCTGGGTGAGGCTACACACCTGTGGTGGGTCAAGGCCCACAGGTTAAACCAGCCATCACCACATCTCAGCACTTACCACTTGCTCTGCCTGCTTAAACATTCTCAATCACAATAAATACAATAAACTGGTTCTACTCATCAACTACCTGTGTCGGAGGAGCCCAGAAAAGCCACTTTAGTGGCATGTAGCAGGGTCGACTGCCACAATATAATATTATAGATTTATAAAACATGTACTCGGTTTTCATACAATGGTTGCATATTTATATATGCTTGCTTGACAACTAGGAGACTTGGCTTCCACTGGTGGTACTAGTAATGGTAAAGGTAGACCACATTTTATCACCAAAGACATCTGTATGTGATTTGTGGTTCATATCAGTTCAGATGACCTCAAAGCTAATGTTTTACATGCTGTCTCTCTAGCCCCAACATATTAACTACCTAATTGTTGCGTCAGCCAAGAATTTCAGCTTCACTGTACCATACTTTCACAAACAAATAAAACACTCCGGTTTATGGGCACGAAAAAAAGAGAAAGCAGTTTTTTCTGCCAAATTTATTTGCAGTCAACTGCAAAGGATATCCAATGGGCTTTAACAATTTCATTTTCAACCACAATTCACTGAATTATTTATTCTACTTTTGATTGTGGGATAGTTCTGAAAACCTTTCTAACTTTCAAATCTTCGATCTCCATGTTTAGGCGTCTTCTTCGGCTTCCTCCTCAAATTCGCCTTCTTCCTCGGCGGTGGCGTCCTGGTACTGCTGGTACTCGGACACCAGGTCGTTCATGTTGCTCTCCGCCTCGGTGAACTCCATCTCGTCCATGCCCTCCCCGGTGTACCAGTGGAGGAAGGCCTTTCGGCGGAACATGGCGGTGAACTGCTCGGAGATGCGCTTAAACAGCTCCTGGATGGCCGTGCTGTTGCCGATGAAGGTGACGGCCATCTTGAGGCCACGGGGGGGGATGTCGCATACAGCCGTCTTCACGTTGTTGGGGATCCACTCCACAAAGTAGCTGCTGTTCTTGTTCTGCACGTTGAGCATCTGCTCATCCACCTCCTTCATGGACATGCGGCCGCGGAACACGGCAGCCACGGTCAGGTAGCGGCCATGGCGCGGGTCGCACGCCGCCATCATGTTCTTGGCGTCGAACACCTGCTGGGTGAGCTCAGGCACTGTGAGGGCGCGGTACTGCTGGCTCCCCCTGCTGGTGAGGGGGGCGAAGCCCGGCATGAAGAAGTGCAGACGGGGGAAAGGCACCATGTTGACGGCCAGCTTGCGGAGGTCAGCGTTGAGCTGGCCGGGGAAGCGGAGGCAGGTGGTGACACCGCTCATAGTGGCCGACACCAGGTGGTTCAGGTCTCCGTAGGTGGGCGTGGTCAGCTTGAGCGTGCGGAAGCAGATGTCGTAGAGGGCTTCGTTGTCAATACAGTACGTCTCGTCTGTGTTCTCTACCAGCTGATGGACTGACAGGGTGGCATTGTAAGGCTCGACTACTGTGTCCGACACCTGGGGACAAACAGCCAGAACAAGGAGATCAGCGCCTGACTCTCATACTCCTAAGAAACTACTGCGTCACCACAGACATCATCAGCCCTACCTTGGGCGATGGAACAACACTGAAGGTGTTCATGATGCGGTCGGGGTACTCCTCGCGAATCTTGCTAATGAGCAGCGTTCCCATGCCAGAACCGGTTCCTCCACCCAGGGAGTGGGTGAGCTGGAAGCCCTGTAGGCAGTCACAGCTCTCCGACTCCTTCCTCACTACATCCAGGACAGAGTCCACCAGCTCAGCTCCTTCTGTGTAGTGGCCCTTGGCCCAGTTGTTCCCTGCCCCGCTCTGGCCTGAAGGAAAAAGGGAGGGTAATTCCATCACAATGGAAATGTTCCATGTTGGTTAGTCACAGTCATGATCAAACTGTGCGATCCTTCGATGTCGGCTCTTCCTATCATTGTGAAGCAGAATTCACCAAGCGTTGGATTGTTCACCCACTAATAGGGGACGTGTGCTGGGTTTAGACCGTCGTGAGACAGGTTAGTTTTACCCTACTGATGATGTGTAGCAGGATTACTATTGCAATAACACATCATCAGTAGGGTAAAACTAACCTGTCTCACGACGGTTCATTCATCCAAACGTACCGAACACAAAGTTGTCAGGCCTGAAGATCTGGCCGAAGGGTCCAGACCTCACAGAGTCCATAGTGCCAGGCTCCAAGTCCACCAGGATGGCCCTGGGCACATATTTACCTCCTATAGAGAGATAGAATAAGAGAGAGATAGCATGAGAGAGAGAGAGAGAGAGAGAGAGAGAGAGAGAGAGAGAGAGAGAGAGAGCGAGATTGGAACAAGGCATGTCAGCTCAGAATTCAGGGAGAGCAGAGCACCAAAGGCATGCATCCACATGCATGGTAAACCACATAAATGCATTTACTGCTTTAAAGAAATTTAAAGCAGTACCACATTGACATCAAACCCTATTTCAAACGAAGGTAAACTGTAGCACACACATCTAAAAAACCACACCGCAGAGCAGACCTACCTGAGGCCTCATTGTAGTACACACTGATCCTGTCCAGCTGCAGGTCACTGTCTCCATTGTAGCTTCCTGTGGGGTCAATCCCGTGCTCATCGCTGATCACCTCCCAAAACTGAAAGAGAAACAACATGGAGGATATCACATAACAGTTAGTAATACTGCAGGCATCTGGACCACAAGCCTTGCGGTTTCACTGGCAGCAGAACTCGACCGGGGGAAAACTGCAGTGTGGGTTTGCATTTTTTGGTTCAAATGAGAATCACTGCTGTTTTTTTTTGCCACACCATGTTATTTACCCTTTTTAAAAAAAGGTTTTCTGTTTTTCCATTACGCAGTTAACATTTTCTGATCATAATGGGTCTTTCAGGCCCAGAGGAAAGCACAAAGGACCTATAGAGTATAAACCACTTCTTCGGGCCAAACTGAAAGCGACGTTTTTGCAGCAGTCACGTTATGCTGAAGAAGCTGATTGTCTTTGGTTCCGTATTCATGTCTGGGAGCTTCAAAAGCCCCTTTAAAAGCCACGTGCCTGGATGTCATTCTTGGGACTATGTGTGCTGTTAACATGCTTTCCTCCCTCAAGTAAGCGGGCCAAACGTTCTACGCAGGCAGCCATTTACACAAGTATGTGAGCTCTTTTTCCCTACCCCCCACTCCGACTGCTTTCCTCTGGTTTTCCACCAACAGCAGCTGGAAGCGAGGATTTGCTGTAATTAGGATAAGCAGGCAGTTTTTTTTCAGCTCTGCAGTTTAGAGATTGAAGTCAATTGTGGATTCTAATTGTGGACATTTTAATATTAAAACCATGTAAGGCAAGTGACCTCAATCTGACTGAGAAAACAGCTCCAAGGAGATGTCCGGAGAAAAGCGAGTGAAAAGGAAGGGCGGACAGGGAGAAGGACGAAAATAGAAGGGAAAAAAAGGACTATGGGCTTTTGACACAGACAAGACAGATAGCCATCAGGAAAGAACTGACGATAACCACAGAGAAAGAATTGGGACATGCCACACCCTGACCCTAATTTACCACAATGCAACTCTTCAGCAAGTCTGTCAATCACACACTATCTACAGTAATGCCACGTCTCAGCATACAAGAAGACCCAGGGGAGACTGCAACAAATCGTTCTCCCTACTGTGGTGATATGTGCACTGTTATGCTAACACCATACTGGACAAAGACCAACAGACACTGAAAAGTATTTTTAACACAACAGCTACTGTATTGGCTTGTACTGCCCTATAACAAAGTTAATCTTTGTTGAAATAACTAATGGATTATCTTCACTGGGAAACTATTAAGATATTTAGCTGATCCCCGATCCCCTCCCAAGTAATGGCAAATTAAGTCAATTCAGGGTCCAGTTACACTGTGCATCAGCTGTTTCCTCTGCCCC
>OMNO01079209.1:20909-34105 GCA_900303215.1 Trachyrincus scabrus | reverse complement strand
GAGGCCATGTGTTACAACATGAAAAACGACATAAACAGCATATAGCCTTGTTTTGCCTTGACCGTGAGCCAAGTAGGAGTGTGAGAGATGATGAGAGGGTAGGGAGGGTAGGGTTAGCTGACTCACAGGCTCCTTCCCTCCCATGGCCTGCATCCAGAACTTGTGGTCATCTTCGGACAAGGTCTGTACCGTTAGGACTGTCCCCGGACTAAGAGGGTGAGAGAAATAAAACCATGTACGTTATTCTACAAAACTGTAACAAAACTGTAACATAACAACACTGTATGAAAACAAGGCCGGCGTAAATCCATGGTTTTCCTATTGTCGACATCCCCAGTGAAACCACGCTCACAAGTACCATCTGTCCGGTGATCCACAAATAGACGGCTTACCTTTTTGCGGCCTAGACAGCCATTGTTGTCCAAAACCACATTAAAACAAGTCCCGGGGGGAGTCCTGCTGCTTTGGTTAGCAGAAATCACCCATGAGATTAATTCAGGCATCATATTCTACTTTTCTTACAACATCTGCGTTAAAGATGCTGTAGGTACGATTTGAGATGTTGTAAAGAGAGAGAGAGAGCAGAAAAAGAAGAGAGCAAGATTTTGAAAATAAACAACCCAAAAAATGTCTCTGCTCCCTACATTTGTCCACCATTGAGAGGTGTTGCATTCACGCACCTGTGATTGACACAGGCAAGACAGATTCCCCAAACCAATCAGGGAAGAGATGCCCTGATTGGTCAGAAATTAGCCTGAAGCAGTCGAAAATCTAAAGTCTAAAATTGTCTCATACAGAGGCAGGAGCGCAGATATTCTTACAGATATTCTTACAGATATTCTTACAGATATTCTTACAGATATTCTTACAGATATTCTTACAGAGCATTTCACTCGCTAATAGCTGACGGATGGCTATGGCATTTCTAACGAATTACACTCAAATGATAGCTCTTAAATCTTTCCTACAGCACCTTTAAGCGACAGCAAGACAAAGATGGTAAACACTTTGTCCTGGCAGTGCCTTCCTTGGCTTCCTTGGCTGTAGGAAAAACACGATGCCCAAATGAATTAGTATTGCCTTGGCAAGACTAATGACAATGAGCCAGGAACCTGTGACCATAGAGGAGGTCTGCAATACTAAGAACAAATATTTAGAGCGGCCACAAAGCCGCTGGATGAGTTGGGTGAACTTAAAGGTGCAATGTGCAAGAACTGTCGAATTAGGCCTCCACAAAACAGGGGGCAGCATATTACCAGAAGGTTGTGGTGCCCACCGCTATTGTAAGAAACAAGGAAATGCATCACCCCACTGAATATAGCGTAAAGCTTGCTGTTTACAGTGAATCTGTGCTATGGCGTCGTCAAGTTTTTCTCCTTCAAGTGATCCGGTAAGTTAGAGCCAGCATTACATTTTTTAAATGTACTTTTGACATGATTGACAAGGTTAGAGAAGACGCCCTCTGGGCGGCGCTACTTCTTCATCCTCTCATGTTGGTCTGAGGGCAGCCTGGACGCCGCAGTGTCGCCTCTTGAGGTACAAAGTGGTATTACGAGAGGGTACGGGCCGGAGCTAGCTGGGCTAGCTGCTAACTTAAGTAAATATCTCTGCAACATGGACGTCTTTGACATAACATCAAAATTGTTATTTCTTCACATTGTGTTCATAATTGTAGTTCACTTTATAATGTTTTAAACTAATAACCTTACACATTGCCCATTTAAAATAAAAATGCTCAGGTTGGTGTTACAGCTGCGACGCCACAGGATAGTGGGTAGAGATCTAGGGCAGGGCAGGAACAGAGCGTGTGTCATGACTTAACCCGAGCACCCACAAGTTTCCTGTCTGCCAGTCCAGCAGATAACACACACACATGCCAAAGTGGTAAACAGCAGGTACGTTTCCATCCCAATGTATCACAAATTTGGACAGAATTCTCTGAAAATCGGCTAAAGAAAATGCGGAATTTATGCGTGTTTCCATCCACTACTGTTAGGTGAATATCAGGATTTGGTTCATCGAAATAAGCAGGCGGTGGCGCTAATTCTCCAGTCAAGTGTTGAATTTATTCGCTGAATCTGTTTCCATTGCACTTTACCTTTTATCGATACACCAACTTTTCCACGTCCCTGAAGCGTAAATTTTTTTTTTGCGACATTATGAGATTTTTCCCCCCCCCCGCATTTTCAGCGTTTCCACTCTTTTCCACTTTTTTAATGCGGGAATTGAAAATGCGGAGAAAAAAAACCAGATGGATGGAAACACACGTAGATTACTGCTAAGGTGCAGATACATGTACAGTATAACCAAATAAAACATGCAAATAATGTTAATAGAATAATGATGTATGACGTGTACCGATCTGTGATGTCAAGGTCCAGGCAGAACCTCCGGTCGAGTACGTCTGTAGTTTTGCGGACACAGGACTTCAGAGTGACCGACTCCGTTTCACCCTGAAGAGAGAAATATGTCCCGATCAGAATATATTGTTGGAGGGACATGATCACATTTAATTACAATTTAGTGATTTTATCCAAAGTGACTTAAAGTGATTTTTTATTTGATACATCCTGTCATGAGCAAGTAAGGGTTAGGCATCCTGCTCTAGGATGCCTAAAGGTAGACTACGGTCTACCTGTAAACTAGAGGATCTAACCCAGAACCTTCCTAACCACTAGACTAGACTGTAAGGCTTAATACAGGTTTTTTTATATTAGCCTACATTGTTTGAATATTCATTCAGTCAAATTACCCATAGTGCCCTGAACAAAACAAGGATGTTACATGAGCCAGTCAAACTGCAATGCAAATATTAATTTGAAGCAAATAAGTAAGGAAATTTAAATTAGTTTTTCTGCATTGTTCTGTATTTCAACTGGCTTACATTTCTGTGTGGAGAGATACAGCGATCAGTGCTATAAAGAGAGACATAAAAACTGACTGTTCATAAGTCTTGTTAACATGCGTTGCATACTGTAGAAACATTATTGTCACTAGAATGTGTAATTTGTTCATGACGCACGATTTGTAGACCAAATTAACAAACCACCCCAACCCAAGCAAAATACATTTGGGATTGTTTGGAAATAGGTAAAATCAGATTTGGCCCAGTGCAGTCTGAAAGTAGCTGTAGGCTGAATCAACGTAGACTATGTAACATAGCATTGGTGGTGTTTGGGTGATTACTCACTATCTTTCCACCAGATCTATGGTCGAAGGTCACCATGTGCAAGATCTTCTGCTCCTTGACGAATGTGCAGTAGCGCTTCACCCAACTCGAACCAAACGGAGGCGGTCCTGGAAGACGCACACAGAGATTACCACCGGAGCTCACATTAGCACTACGTTATTTAGTCACTAGTGGAATCAAACTGAGATTATTTCGAGCATGCAATATCTTTCATCTACCGTTCTGTTTTTTATCGTCCGTCTGTCATTTTATTTTATGCTGTAAATTGCAGTTTTAATTTCCCTAAGCTGTACAGCACTTTGGCCAACCCTTGTTGTTTTTCTAAATGTGCTCTATAAATAAACTGACTTCACTTGACTTAGCAGATTCTTTTATACACAGCCACTTACAGGCGAAGCTGAGAATGATCAAAGCATACAATCAATATTGTAGTACAGAAATTCTAAGTGCTGCACAGGTTTAAAAAAAAAAAAACGAAAACGTCTGAATACAGTGCAATTATGGTCAGAACACAAGGATGGAAAAAAACATTTTATTAGTGGTAGTAAAGTGCATAAGAGGGGTTAGTGCAAGTTATATGCATAATTAAATTCCTTGATTTATTACACACTGTGCATAAGTGCATGAAACACTTGCATGCGCATGCGCACACACACACACACACACACACACACACACACACACACACACACACCATGGGGGGGGGCTTACGTTTCTCTTGTACATAAAGGTAGCCTTCACTGCTTATCGGACTAGTCTGTCTGTATTCCTGTGGCGCCTCCCTGATCCGCTTCATAAGCTCGTGAACTTCCGACCGTGTCCCCTCGAACCGACTCCTTGTCTGGGGAGGGAGAGGTAGGGGGTCAGAGAGACACTGGATGGTCGTCACTTCCAGGTGCTCTGGGGTCAAACATAGAGCCGTCATGATGCACAGCTGCTGGAAACAAAAACTCTGAGTGCTTCCCCAGGAAACTCCCCTGACTTCCCCTGAGGGAGTCAAAGAGGTGGACGTACTCCAAAACCAAGATCAGAAAGATGGAAAATACTGCCATAACACACACCTTTGTAGTAAACACAACGGCAGCCCAATCACAGTAAGGATATCCTCGATCCACATTGGGGTATTTTTGTTTTGAGTAGTAGAATATCCATTTTATTTCTATTGTGTCTGGTAATGGTATGCAATGTAATTGTCAGATAAAAGCTGAAATAGAATCATCAAATGGAATGAGTGATTTTATAAGCGGCCCTTACATTCTGTATATTTATCTGCAAGGCCTGCTTATAGTGGTCAAAATCATTGGCAAGCTCAAATCCCTGGTGATAAAAGGTGAAGACCGTCTGGAAAAAGGCCAGCATCTGGAGAGACAAAAGGGAGAGGAAATTATTATTAAGATGAAGATTAAGTAAAGCAAACAATTAAGTCAATGAAAATCAGCACTCAATCTTCAAACAGGAACCATACACTCTAGGGGAATTGGACGTGAGGAAACTGACATAGGACCTCACAATTTGACTTTAGTCATGGCGAATGAACAGATTAATAAATGTATGAATGAATGAATGCTTAACCATTAATACCAACGCCTACAGCACAAAGTGTTGCACGCAGCAAATCCACTTGTATTTGGTATATACAGTATAAATGGCATACGTATATATACCATTTATATACAATACATGTAAAGACTATCACACTATTACTACTACTACTACTACTACTACTACTAGTTGACTTACTGGTTCGACACATTCAAACTTCTTCCTCTCCTGGATCTCCTGCAGTTTGCACACGTAGTCGAGCGACTCCTCCTGGAAGTGCTGCCTCATGGTCTCCACCTGGCAGTCTGCCTGATGAGGGGAGGACACAAACACTCTACTATGTAGTGCTCCGCCGTGGACAGGAACACAGCCCGCCGCCCAGGGGAAAAACCCACCGGGGCAATTTGCTGCTTTCTCTCTCAAAATGGATGGCTCAAAAGGATAAACGGTTACGGTGCTTGTTACATGCCCACTAACTACTAGCAAGTGACCATGAATACTCACTGGCTTCTCTTAGACATTTGAAGTATTTACATTAGTGGTAACTTTAGAGATGATAATAATAATAATAATAATACTACTGCTAAGTGAGTAATGTGCTGTTGTGTTTTGTGGGAATTGACTCTTATGCATTTATAGCCGATAACCCTGTTTGTCAAAAACATTAAATAATAATGACTTTACATAAATTGTACACAAAGTGAGTATTAATAATATAGTGTCTTTTTCTATTTGTTTTTACAGCCTGCAGTAAGAAAGTCAACAGCTCAAAGTTGCTTTCTCTCCTCAGCAAAAATCAGTCATATGGCATGGCACGACCTCCCGTATCTACTCCATACTTCAGGATCCCAAAGGCCAAAGGGGAAAGGCGCTAAAAAAGACAACGTTCATACGATTGCATTTCCCTTCTTTACATTGCACAACGTTAACCCTTTCCCCTCCAGCGCACGTAGCCAGGGCTACAGTTATGTCACGGATTGTTCCACCGGCCAGAGCTGCGGGGGTTTGACCTTGGTAATACGTTAACACTGAGCATGCCTTTTCCTTCTCCAAACTTTGCCAGGAAAACGGCTTGTTACTGTTAGCCGGGCCAGTGGAAAGTCACTGTTGAAAGAGAAAAACCCTTGCTTGCTCATCACCATGACACTGGAGATCAAATCCAAGCAAATGCTTTATTTTTCCTAACCTCTTGTAAAGAGAGAGTTTGTTCTCTCTCCTTTTTGGCTTTTCCCCATTTCCTGATTTGAGTTGGAGAAGCGGTACCTCTTGTAGCTGGGGCTCCTTCTTCTTTGCTGACATGTTCAAAAGTTTCTCCAAGGAGCTGTAGTACTTCTCGGTTTCCTTCTCATACTTCTTCCTTTCCACCTAAAAATAGGAAACAAAGTCGTGAGAAGACGAGGGAGGGCGAGGAAACGCATGATTTGACCTGCTGACGGACGGAACAGCGGTGATTGTGTGAAGTTATTCAAAAGTCACGATTTTGATCTTATTGTCATTTTTGCACGCAAAAAAAAAAAGCACCGAAGCGATGTCATACAGTACCCTCGCCGCGCCCAGTTGTTCTTTCCTGAACTTCTCCAGGGGTTTCATCAACGTTTCTGTAATGTTCCTCATCTAGAAAGAAGCACACGCCCTCTTCATCATCTTCATGCCTTTATCGTTTATCACAAACACAGAGCTTGTATATGTAACATTTCCAAACAGACAGAAAACAGTCGTGGATGCCAGTGTTAAAAAAAAAAAGGGGTAGGTGTCTATGATTACAATACAACACTTGGGTAGTATTAGCAGTACTTCACAGTGTAATAATAATAGTTATTCAGTTATACTTAGATAAGAAGAGATCAGCTTTCCAGAGCAACCAGTAATCTTGAGAACCTCTCCTCAGTTAATCTGTCTAATATAAGGCTTACAGTTGTTCTGTGGCGTGTACCTTGGGGCATAGAAATATTACCAGCAAAATAGGTTGCATCTTACTGTCAACATAGTAAATAGTGTACTTTTCATATTTTCCTCATGGATAAAAGTTGTTTCACGGTACTGTATAAAGATTGAGATTCTTCCATTATCACTAAACCATCAGAATATGACGTGGCGAGTGAAATATTTCTGCGCTTTGTCCTCAACCACCACAACGCCCATCCCAGATTAGTTTTCTGTTCTTCCTGACTCGAGTGAAGTCAGTGACATAGTGACATTATTTCCCAAACGTGATCCATGTCTCGTTTGACTGAATATCTTAACCCTGTAGCCTGCCCTCAGAGGAGAGGTAAAGCTCAGCAACGTAAACGCTTGTGTGTTCTACCTAAACAGCAAAGAAGCGTACTAGAAATCGTACAGTGTTCCTCTAAACATGTCAGGGCCTGCCTCTCCCACCCTTTCTTTCTTTGCACCGTGATGTCACTCTAGACTGCTGAGCACATCGCTGAGCTGCACATGTTGCATGACGGTTTCTTCAGCTGGCCCTGAACCCACGGCTAAACAGCTCCGTTGACCATCGACGGCCCACACCGCAGGCCTCTGGGACATGACACAGTAATGATACAGCAGGGGCTATCCTGTGCTAGCCCTATCAGGTATCGACAAGCCTGTGGATTTTAGACAACCTCAGCACACAGTCATACAGTGCTCATTACAGCACAGCTAGCTGGCTAGCTAGCTGAGGGAAGTTAGGGGAACCTGAGTGAACTGCATGGAGCGAAGGTGCCTTGGGGTGCTTTCCTTAGACCTGTCTGCTGGATGCTATCATCTCTGCACAATGTGACTCAACTTGCGCTGAACTCCAGTCTCATGGGTAACCTGAGCCTGGGCCACTCTAGTGCTCACTCTCCAAAATAGACGGCTTTTATTATAACCTCATCATACTGACGATGTAGCCAGGCTGTTTCTTCAAATGAGAAACCGTGACAAGCAAGGGTACGTCGCTCTTAGCGTAGTACCCTGTTTTCATAGCTAGTGGTAAGGTGTACTGGTGTGTTCATTTCATTGCACAAGTCCCGGCATTAAAATGACTGTGGTATATTGGGTAATATGATTCTGCAGCCCTGCCTAGATCCCGTCTTCTCCCATGTGCTTTGACAGTGGACCTTAGACAGGCGAGGTGCTGTTGTAGTGCGTTATTTAATGAGTCACCCAATGGTGGAAATGTGTTGACATTACCCACTTATTATTCTGGTTAATTAACATGTAATAGTTTCAGAGCCACTATTTAATGTTGTTTTTGGGGGGGATTTCAACACCAAGTACCGATGCATTATGGAGGTTTTCCAACTGACATCACAAATATGTTGTGGACGTCAAACCAGAATGCGCCATTATGAAATACTGAAATACTAGTCAAGTGTTATCAATACAAAACACTCAACTCAACTCGTCGGTTGTCTCGTATTAACTGCAACTGAATTAGGCTAACAGAAACGTATTGGTTGCTCCTCACCTATAAACACAGGAATACCTATGAACATACTGTATGTGGGTATTTTCAAATGCAAAACAATACATGGTTTTGCAGCTAAATATGTCGGAAATCATTTGCACACCATGGACATGGAATTTGACCGGCACTATGGCGGGGTCACATGAACAAAACCATGTGACTGCAACACTTCCATAGAGATAAATGAGTGTCGGCTGATCACACAAACATAAACATGGACAATCAAGCACGCATGCACATTGCACAGCCCTGGGCACTAAAAAACATAGAATGAGGTGTACAGTCCAATGCTTGCTTGGATATTCGCCCCTGTCCCTGGCATGTTTCTACAGGCCATGCTTACCATTAGCTCTCGTTGGTCCTCCAGGTTTTTGAGGAATAAAGAAAATTCTATCAATGAGTCATCTAAAAAAACAAAAGAATATATTATTATTATGAGAAACACACCCCAAAAGTGTACACACACAGACACACACATCACGCATGCACGAAATGCCTGTGTATACATAGCATATCAAATTATAGTAAAAACACATGGGCCTAATACTGAAAGAATATCATTGCAAAATAAGCAGTCAATCGTACAAACTAAGAATCATAGATAAGTAATGAAAAAATGCATTATTAAATTAAATGTGTGTTTGTGTTTGTTTGGATACAATCCAAAAACAAATGAGAATCAAACTACATCTTGTTTGACAGGAGGTAAAGAGTACAAACCAATGCATTTCTCATCATCCGTCTTCGCGTCCCCAATGTACTCAAAGTGAAATTCACCAAGGCCCTGAGCAAACTTCCTCTGTGCCATCCCAAGCTCTGAAAGAAGGGCACAATACACCGCATTCAATGAAATGTTGCATAATATACACAAGAATAAACAACACATTTGTACGGTGTTGTATATCCGGCTATTATTTGTTATTTGTGTCATTTATAATTTGTTATACATCCATTCATCCAGCAGAACATTGTTGCAGTTGCACTGTTTTGGTGTTGGGCAGGTGTCGTTACTAATATAATACAGGAATGTCAGTACACCGCAACAACAGTCTACAATAGCTAATACTAGCCAATAGCTCATCGGCACCGATAGGAGTGTTACACTGTCACCAGGTACAGTACGCCTAAAGTGGTTGGACAACTTTGCAAACATCCTGTCTACTTTGTGATAGCGGGCCTGATGCATCCTGTTGCACATCAAACCTTGAATCTGCATGATGGGAAAGAGCTGCATGCTACGTGAGGCTGAAGCGTTGATTGCATTGCATGTATATGCTACTGCAGCAACAAACATGGTTCAAGACATAGTGACCACCTCACAATGCTAAGGACACCACTAAAATCACCGTCCAAAAGATAACACATTGTTCTATAGTAACAAGCAAACTGACATTCATATTATATACATTATATAATCATATATAGAGGTTTTGTATTAAAGAAAAAGGCTAGTAGTAGTAGGCCTATGGAAATGACGTTGGCATTCTTAAGCATTAGCCTATCTCCAATACAACGACTCAATAACACCAGATAAAGCATGCACTAAATTAATGTCCAAGGCAGCTTCCATACAAGGGCATGCTTTTCTTAAGTGTTGACAGAGGAAAGACCCTGTGCAAGTGAGTGTATCAGACCAGCCATGATCTATTTACAAGCATTGCAGAGATTCCCAGAGGTGGGAGTCTCTGGCCTATGGATGTTCCCGGGGGAAGCACTAGAGCATGCTGAGAGAGAGTATTTTAAGACCAGATCTATGACTATTAGCCTATCCCGCAGAGCATGCTGGCAGCTGAAAACCTTAAATTGAATAAACGAATTATGCTATGACACATTAATAGGACATTTATACTCAGGTTTATATCTTCTGATTGCAATGTCTGTCTTCTCTTAATAAGCAGTGTTTGCGTGTGGTGTGCACATGCAATGGCTTAGGCCTCCCAAAGCCAAAGCATGTGAATAGTGTTGGACAATAGCTGCCCGATCTTGGCACAAAGAGGCAGAGCTTCTGCCTCAATGAGTTCACTTCAAAACAGTTTCAAAGCGGTGGCCTCTCTGTGGTTTATGTCATACAAATCCCATATAAATCCATTCTGGTCTGTACTAAACAATACAAACATAGGCCCATACAGCGCTGAACACCTGTGGTGCAAATCCTTTTGTCATGTTGTGTTGGTCACGAGTCACCACAGGAAACCAGGGGATTCGGTCAGCACGCTGAGACAGCTTGGGTCTTATTTACAACTCCTTGTTCCTCGAGTTGACCTTTAAAATAGCATAGTGGGTGAGGTAATTGTTTAGCACTCAGACGCTCAAGCGGTGCAGTGGGTTTAGACACAGAAAAGAGTCTGTCAATGACGCCAAGGATCAGATTTCATTTCTCAATTTCCTTCCCCCCTTACGAGGAATGTAGCAAATTGATGACACAAATGCATTAAAAAAACCTGAGTCAAAGCTAACAATGGACAAAACACATCAGCAGCCTTAATTACAAATGCAGAAGAAGGCACTGTTGTATTCTCCCTAAAGACTATGCAATAAAGGCCAAGGCCAAAGTATAGCATTAAGTGGAAGAACTCTAGTGAAACATCAGGGGATGTCATGGGACGTTAAAGCCTTTAATCAAACATAATTGAGTGGGTGACACACATACACAAAATAGAAAATCAATTTAAAACACAGAGAACACAGAGAACCCTCCGCCCCTCCCCCCCAGTGAACTATAGATTACTACTGAGTGATGTAAACATTGCACTATATGTGGGAGTAAAGTAAGGGTTACCTGGGCTGTATTGTGAAAACAATACAGCCAGTACAGGTTATTTTGACTGAGTCTAGGTTTACTCCTGCTCAATGGCAGTCAATTGAGACCAAAAGCTTTGTTCTTAAATAGGGTTACATAGATGAAAGTTGGTTGATTTTTCATTGCAATTAGATGATGCATCTAATGGTAGCTGCATATTGGTTATAATGTTTCGTCAATACAATCTTTACATGCAAACCCGTGAGGCACTTTGCAAGTGTTTTTCAGCCTCTGGGTTTGGCAAGCCATAGCCTCCAACTATTAAAATTATATGCCATTCCACTATTATCTTCAGAGGACACAATTATGCATTACGCAAGACTGCCAATTTATGTCAAGGTTGTCATTACTTTTGCTTCTGTACAAAAGATTTACGATACAAAGTGCCAGGTCTAGCCTAATGTTAGCCTGAGGCCTAAATCCTGCACTGTGTAACGTTTTCACTGTCTACATCACTTTTGGTCAAACTTCTTTCTAACTTTTTCACTGCAGCCACAGTATGTTTATTCAAACATCCCATCCACTAATGGCGCAATCAACCCAGTAATGTGTTTTTTTTCTCTCAAATTCAATATGGGATTGGTCAGCAAACATACATGTTGATAATGGATTCCTTGTTATTGTCATTCATCAAGTACAAATACCAAACATTCAGTCAAACAAAGCAGGCAAATTGTTTTAGAAGTAGTGGCAAATATGCACCGTCTACATTTGCCATTATTTATCAAAATGTAGGCTATAAACTAGTAACTGATTCATTGATAACTCACAAATGACCAATACATAATCATTCGAATAGATAGATACAACATAAATAATTGTTAGCTGCAGCCCTAGTTAACTACAGGAACTAGCCTACTACTCTAGGACCAGAGAGGCAGAAATAGTGAGCGTGAGAGGCATCAGCAGCAGTGCCAGTGAAAGCATGTTTTGACAACATTGCACTGAACCTTGAGAAAGCCTTAATGGACAGAATACCTGAGAGGAGAGCAGGGCATCTGCCAGTGACCCACTTCTTAATATACAGCTATAGCTTCACTGGTTCACCCACTCAGTCGGTGCTGATCGCATTAGGCTAGCACAGCACATGTAGCAAACTGACATTAAAGCATACATTAAAGGATACCTTCTGGATTTTTCAAGCTGGACCCCATCTTCCCATCATTTTGAGTCTAAGTGACTAATGTGGACAACAACTTTGGAAATTGGTCCAGTATTGACCGAGAGCGCTTCAGCCGTGAAATGTTATGTAATGTAACCCTTTGGGGCAATAGTGCCCCGTCGATGTAAGTCCTCTAAAAGTGCTTGTTTTTACCACTGACAGGCTCAGATTGTTATTATAAGTATCTGACAACATTATGGAAAGGATCCCTGCAGAGAAATACAACTTCTTTCTTTACCTTTTCGCTGGATCTGGTCTGTTTGTTATTGTGTCTAACAGAGTCTCGCTCAAGGAGAAGTCTCGCTCTGAATCTCGTGAGAGTTGAGTTGTTGCAGGAAGAGAACGGTGGAAACGTGAGTGAGAGTTGGAGAGAGGAGTGCCTGTAAGAGTTTGTTGTGTTGGACAACAGAAAGCGTAGCTCAGTGTTATCTAAAAGATTTACAAAGTCATGGCTGAATATTTAGCTGATTTCGACAATGTGGATGAGGTTTGCGAGGTTTCAGAGCGAGACTCGGTTACACACAATAACAAACAGACCGGATCAAGCGAAAGGTCAAGAAAAAAGTTGTATTTCTCTGTAGGGATCTTTCCATAATGTTGTCAGGCACTTATAATAAAAGTGGTAAAAACAAGCACCTTTACGGACATACATCGACGGGGCACTATTGCCCCCAAAGGGTTACATTACAGACATTTCATGGCTGACGGCTGAAGTGCTCTCAGTCAATACTGGACCAATTTCAAAAATTGTTGTCCGCATTAGTCACTTTATGGGAAAATAGGGTCCAGATCGTGATTGGTCAGCTGATAAAAAGCGTCCCAAGTCATTTCTCAAAAAGTTAAACTATTCTCAACTTTTGAAAGCGCTCTGCTCGGCCACAAAAAAACCCACTGACCAGCGCTTTTTAAAAGCGACCTTTTGCTCATTTCCCATAGGTACTTCTCTTTTCTAAAGGAGGACAGTGTGAACACGCCCTTAGGAGATAAGTGACTTTAAAAAGGTTAAAGCAGTTGAAAATGTTTTGCTGCTGACAAAATATGTGTGTGTGTATATTTGTACATTGTT